>MNPL01027996.1:14476-39996 GCA_002081605.1 Tropilaelaps mercedesae
AGGGGATCGAACCCATGCACCTACGTGTCTCCTCCAGTCGCAAGGGCATACGAATGCACCAAGCCACCGAGCTCGAACCTCCCTCTCTATCTAGCCATGCCTCGACGTCTGGTATTAGTTCTCTTACGCGGTTACCCCCTGAGCCTATCCCATTTTCCCACTCCACTTGCCAATCGCTAGCCATGCCCGCCCAACTACTTTGCCGCGAGATCTCGGGATCCTGCCATCCCTTTCTTCTTTGCTAGACCTTAATTCGCCAGTGGACGGTGCCTGCAAGAACCACTGTCGCTTCTGTCGCAACAGTTCTATACGCTCTGGCGCATCGGAGGGCTATCGTTCTTTGTGCTGAGCTCAGCCCCTTCCTGGTTCCCACTGCTCTTTCAAACCATACGGGCCCCGCAAAGGTGACGATCGAGTCTGTGACCGCGACGTACAGTCGTCTCGTTAGTCCCGCTGGGCACTTGGTGTTGGCCATGATAGTTGCTAGTTCTCGCGCTGCCTTAGTTGCCTTAGTCAGCGAAACATTTAGGTGTGCCCTCTGCCCGATACCCCAAGTATCTGGCCGTGCCCTTTACGGCAATGTCCTCTCCCCCATACACGATCCTGACATTCCCAATCCTCTTACGACCGATTAGCAGATCTGCTCCAGCCTTGTGTGGGGTGACTTCCAGCTCGTTCTCAGACATCCAGCTGTGGATATGGTCTAGAACCTTATTGGCATTGCTCTCCAGTTCAAGATTGTTCTTGCCTTTGCACAGGATCGCTATATCATCCGCTTACGCCTGCAGAGTCACCTCTCTGAGATCCGCTCCGACATTAAACACGTCATTGTAAGCGATGTTCCATAGTAGCGGCCCTAGGACAGATTCCTGTGGGACGCCAGCCATCACCTGCCTTTTGTGGCCATTGTGCTGGACACCTCTATCTTGCAGATATGACTATCCGCACGATTTAGTCAGAGGTGCGCCTCTGTTAGTGTGTCCAGTATGAGCTTCCAACTTATAGTACTGAAGGCATTTTTGACATTCAGGAGAACTAAAAGTACCGGCCGTCTGGCCCTTTGAGTCCTCCTGTTTTTATACTCTGCCTCGTGCACCACCCTGCTTATGGCCGAAAAAACTGATTCGTTTTTCAAATGGCCATGTTTCAAAGAGATATTTGACGACCTCTGCTGGCATCCGTGTGGGCCATTAGCCCTGCCTGGTGTCATCCTCTCTGCCGCGTTCAGGATCTCCTCTTGCTTTACCTATGGGATGTTTTCCTCTTCTTCTCGCTCTGGCGTCGTAGCGTATTCACGCTTGTGAAATATCGGTCTTGGAGGAAAAGGCTCCCTATGATCCGGGCCTTTTTCTGCTGTGTGGGCTCCTTCGGGAAATAGACTTTCATCTTTTATCTCATTATCGAGTAAGGCAGTCCCCAGGAATCCCGGTCGATGTCACTTATCAGGAATTTTAACGACTTGTTTTTGCTGGCCTTGATTGACTTACGCAAGTCCGCTCTCACTTTCTTGTAGTTCTGAGTCGCTCTGCTAACTTCTGTCTACGAACGGTCTTTCCCTCTGAGTTTGGTACTGCTCCGCCTGCATGCGTTGCATTTCCTTCTCAGGGTTGCTATCCCGTCGTTTCACCGGTATTTCGGCTTCTTACGGTGGTGGTTCGATGGCTCCTTTTGGGGGCTCCCAGGGTTTAATAAAGGTATAGGCAAAGTGGTTATTAGAAAGCAACGAGACAGGTGAAGACGGCGAGGATCAAAAACGGGTGCTGGTATCCGCGATAATCCCAAAGAATGTAAACTTTAGAGGAAAAAGCATAGGCTGGTCAACATGACAATGGAGGCTGTGATTAAAGCTACAGAGGAAATGGGGTTCCCCAGGGGCGAGGAAAATCACCTGGTTAAAGTTTGTCTCAACAGGGTCAGAAGATAGAAATAGAAAACTAGTCGAGTGTCTAGGTAGGTGACACGGAGTGAAACTGCTCGTCATCACCTGCACGAAGGCGACGGGGCCAGAACAGGCAGGACGCATCAGGGAACGGAATGTGGAGAGTCACAAAGTGCTCATCATCAAAAACACGGGTGGGGAATAGCATGGTGACAAGCTCCGAAATGTGCAAAGGACCATGCCGACTTCTATGGAAAGATTTAGGGAAAGATTTAAACTTCAGGAAAGATCTAAGGCGTGTGACACCATGCGGGATGGGACGGTTAGGATCAGGTTGAGGCAACCGGGAGGAATACAAGACCTCGCTTCAGCGCTAAAGGCGCTAAAAGCGCTAAACGAAGAGTCAGACAGGTCGATTCTGCAAAGCCCAAATGGACCGTAAAATATCCACTAGAGCAAACCTCCGTGGCTGAGCTCCGTACAGCATTGAAGGGCAATCTTAGACAAGGGCTAAACGTGGAGGTTGATACTCTGCGAAGAGCTCATGATGGGACGTGGTACGCTATGATAAGGGGAGTCTTACCAGAAATGGTGTCGGTGGGGGGCGGAACGATTCTGATCGATTGTAACAGATACCACATATGGGTTAATGTGCTCTGCTGTCAGAACTGCAAAAGATCGGCCACCTAACCAGGGAGTGCAAGGAACCGAGGGTATCAGAGAAGAGGTGTTACCGCTGCGGCGAGATAGGATACGAAGCTAGAGGATGCGACAAGCCAGTCTTCTGCTACACCTGAAAGGTGGCCAAGATGCACATAGCCACCTCGGTGGACTGCCCGGCAGGTAGGATGGCTATAGTGATGCTCAGATAGGCAGAGAGGCAGAAAAGATCTAGGCAGGGTACAGCTGCACCAAGAGAGTGTGTTGCTCCTCCTTCGGCACAAGTGGTACATGTGAGCTAAACGCTCCCTGAACGCACGACAGAACATGCAGCCCCCCACGACAGGGAGGTGAGCGATGAAGACGGATCGGTACCTCCCCTCAGGAAGAAACTGGCCAAGAAGAGGCAGATTTTCCCGGAGGAACAAGCCGGAGCTTAGCAAAGACACACTGTCACGTCGCCATGAATGATCGTTTAAGGTGTCTGCAGTTGAACTGCAACCGGGGCAGAGAGCTCCATGATCTGGCAGAGATCACAGCGGGTCAGATGGGGGCTGGAGTTGAGTGAGCCTAATGAAGAAACGGCCAACAAGGCTCCATTGCCAAAGACCAGAGATGTGACATGGAAATCAAGGTAGGGCTCCATAGGGGAATAGTTGTCAAAGGCAAAGGCACAGGGATGAGCTATTCTTGGATAGACATACACAGAGTGGGCAACCTGTACTCTTGTTATGTCTCTCCCAATGGATCTACGGAAGAGTATTTCTGCGGAGATAATAGATCTAAGAGACATATATATCACAAAGGACTTCAACGCAAAGCCGCCTCGTGGAAGACTCAGCTGACAAGTCACAGATGGCGACTCTTGGAGAACTGGCTAGCCGCGAACGGTCTGGTAATGGCTAACTCGTTTACGGAACCAACTTTCGAAAAAAGGGGGCAGACCTCGTAGATTGATCTCACCCTCACCAGAGAAGAAGCGTTCAACACCATCCGGCAATGGGGGGTGCTCAGGGAGCAGCAATCTGGGAGTGACAATAATTATATTTTGTCCGACATAGTTCCCAGTGTGCCTTTAGCGCCACTGGACGCTTTACCGCCCGTGCAGAGAATCGTCTTCGAAGGGCTACAGAATTGAAACACTATGATTCCTTTAACTCAAACAATACTTAACAAACCCTTCCAGATTTATCGAAGTTCGACCCTAGTAACAACCTAATTACCCAGGCCAACAGCGGCCACAGATGCAATAGCTACCACAGGCAAATAGAAAACGCGCTATCTACACACAACGCGTGCCGGAAAGATAGCGATCGCAGGCTAAGACACGCTTGGAAGCAATGCGAATAATACGTGACCTGACGAGACCAAGATTTTTCTCACAGAAGTGAATGAACCAAAGAAATGAATGCGTACGCGGCAATGGATATGAACAAACAATGATGCGTACGACAAACGATTGTTACTGGAGATAAACTAAGCGATGTAACACTCTTGAGAGCTACAACAGGAGCATGGTGTAGATGATTGCACGATGAACGAAGTGGAATTACGATCCTGAAACTGGTGCGAAAACCGAGAATTACTGGATACTAGGCGCGTGTTTACACAAGTGAACAGTCGGTCGTTTTGGGACACTCTGGCAACACAAATTTTAAGCACCACTCGGTGCGCGCAGATAAAGTCAAATTTTAGCTCCTCTTATCAGAACGTAAACATCACGACGGACGAGAAAATAGATGGCAGATTACACTCACAGCTACCAGCGCCTGATGAGATAAAGAGAGGAGGAAAAGCGTAGAACAAAATAAAAAGAACTTTTGACAGACGAACAGAACAAAGGATTGGAGTACTAAAGTTGCGTGAGCGTAGGAAAGAAGAAATAAAACAAGTAGTTTCAAATAGCCAGTCTATTTTGACAAAGCTGCATCATCGTTACCGGACTCGGCTGTCCAGACAATACCAACATTTAATTAAATCAACCATATTTACCGATAAATTTTTTGAGCCACGTAAGTGTCTGATATGATGTTGAAATTTTCCAAAATTCTCTACCTTAATACTACCTGTATAATCAAGGTAACTTAGTCAGCTAGTTTGGTTTTTAAAGTATTATTTCTCTAGTATATATGTTGCAAAGAAGTCAGAGCATCCATTCGAAATTGTGCAAAAGCTAGTCTCATAAAACTATTTTCTGCGACCTGGCGTCTCTACCTGACAAACTATATTGAGGATATTCAGTTTGTAACATGGTCCTAAAACGTGTTCTACTGAGATGTGATGTCCACGCGACTTTTCGTTCAGTTTTTACACATAGCTTAACATACTGCTGCAGATGTTTGCACGTATCATAAACTTTTAAAAACAAATCGTGTCGCGAAATATATTAACGTAAAAATATGTAATATACACAGCGGTTGCACAGCATCAGTTATATTGACAAAATTTAAAGGATCAATAACGTATTCTTTTGTTGGACAGAGTGGTTCCTTAGTAATAAAAACATGTATTGCTTTTTATAGTTTTTTATTTAAGCGGATTATGTCATAAACAAATTAGATTGCAGGTTTGTCATTCACAAACAGACCGTAGGTTGCTTCTAATTTGGTCAATTTGGTAAAATAATATCATAACACTAATCACAAATCATTTCTATTAAAAATAATTATATTTCTAAACCTGAAGTAGTATTTAGTCTTCGTCATAGGTTGTGCGTGCCAATTCCATGGCCTCAAAACCTTCAGGAAATAGATGGTTTCAGGAAATTGTCAGGACCAAGCGGTGAAAAATGTGAGTATACATATATGGATCATGAAATCGGATCTATGTAATGGCAATATCATCGGATTTTCATAATTTTTATTTCGACTCGATGATTCAGTGATATGTTATATAGATAATTAGTATTGAAAATGACTTTGCTACAATAATGAATATCCACTTATCTATTACACTACAATACGATATTAGCACGCATGTTAGGTGTTGACATATTGGCTTCAACTAATTTATTTTCGTATTCTTGTCACTTGCCCAGCACCTTCTTCTTTTCAAATTCTCTTTTCACGAACAGCATTACACCGTCAGCGAATAGAAGTATATTCGGTTTTGTTTTCTTTTGTTTTTTGTTTATCCGGAGAGCCATGAGAACGCCGATATTATTTTCGTATATTAGTCTAGTGACGATGTCGGCTATTAATATTCGGTTCTGTAATAAAAAAAGAGGACACTAGGCATATGTTGGCCTGTCGCAAACCTCTAGTTTACTGATTTGTAGTATACTGTCCTGATTGACTCTTTCCTATATAAGCGAAAATAATGCTATCAAGGTATATTACCTTGAAAGTTTTGACCAAAGCTTCGTTTACCCGTTCGGAGTTGTCCATACGATAAGACCATTTCAGATTGTCACGGTTTTAGTAGCCCTAATAACGCATCATTATAATCACACGTCGTCCTGTCATCTCTGTTCTTAGTGGCTCTTCCTTCTTCTTACAGACATGTATTCTAACAAATTGGTTCATTCCGGCGTCTTTTCGCGTAACGGTCGTCGTCGACTTGTTCGGTTTAGCCATAGCACCTTTATCGCAATATAACAATTCAAATTACAAAAGTGAGAATACAAATTATCGCATTGCGTCGCTCGTGGTGTAGGTGTGTCATCCAATTTTGCTTTGTATACGGTCCTTATCATCTTCTATGTTAGAACTTGACTTCGTATTCTTTGCCAGTACAGGTGCGCGAGTATCACATTGCAATCGCTTTTCAAGTGAAACTGCTGCTCCTAATTGATTTAAATCTAGCTACCACTAAAAAAACTAGCATACCGCTTACTATCGTCGATATGATCACAAAGCATACTGCACCTTATGATCGGATTTAGTCAATGGGAATTTCCCTTGTATTCATGCTTGATAAGGCTGAGGTTCTATATTATGCATTAAAAGCGTTTGTCCTGTTATAGTTCTTGTACTAAACTCGCACATATTTGAAATAGTCAGCACATGTGGTTGTCACTTTTTCCCTATATATAGATTTATTCAACGTATAGTGAAATTGTTCAATTCTTTTCGCAACTAGGGCTCGGCGAGATGTATTGTGCTGCTAAACTCAATCAGTTTCGTTTACTTTTGATGTTCACTACTGTATTTGTTTTAGAGGAATTAGAACAATGGCCTTAGACTGATACGTGGTCATGTTGCTATTTCCGCCCAGTGACAGATGGCAAGAATTTTATTTAATATTCTGGTGGCGTTAGAGCCGTCTCATGACAATCGACATACAGAAGTATTTTTCTTTTTGTATGATTATTAAACGTGTAACGATGTCAATTCCATTTTTTTGTTTTATACCAACAACTCAGGGGGCCTGACAATGGGCTCCGTACACACGGTGCAAAACAAAGTAGCAGCAAAAAGCGAAGGGGAAGTGCTTACACGTTTTATTAACCATATATTTGAATCGACAACTATCGCCAACGCTATCTTAAGTTGTAGTTCATAATATGAGTTGCACTTTGCGAACTCTTGCGAGCTAAACTACATGGTGAATTTTGACCTACATGGTGACCAGATGATGCGACCAGTGTACATCGAGTTGGAAATATTCTGGACATTAAACTTCGATTACACCGAAGGTGCGGTGCAGAAGGTTACGGGTTTACTATTTGTTGCAATAGTTTATGCTGGAGCATTCGTATACTCGTTTTTGTTTCTTTTTAGTAGTTGGTTTTTCCTAACTACGGTTATTATCGTAGTTATACGATCAACGAAAATGACAAACGTCAATGTGCAAAATATGTTAATGTGCAAACGTTAGTTTCGCAGTTGTCTAATCCTGCAGCGAGCTACAGGTCTTGAATACATCGTGTATGTTAATTGTATCTGTGATATAACTTTGGGACACATACACAGTACACTAGTTTGTTGAGCTTTTATATTTATTTGATTATGATTAAGTGATTAGATTCAGGACAGATTTACGCGACCTCCCGAAGCTAGCGCTGTAGCTGTCTCAGTATAAAGCTTCAAAGTACCTTTTTCGGAATCGGAATGGGTAGCTCATCAAATTCGTGGTTTGCACGTTTTTTGTTGATCAATATGCAGGCGGCAACAATGTCGGAGCTGGTAGCATGATCAAGCGAGATTACATTAACAGTTGCTTGTATTTTGAAGTTGATGCTGTACCTAAGAGAAGGAACGACATTGAAGAAAATGTTAGGTTTTTCCAAATGTTCGTCTGCGTCCGCAGAGGTTCTAGCAGTATTCGGTGAGAGAAAAATGCTATTTGTAGCGGCAAACATTTTGTAGCACAATATAAAAAGAGACTATGGAGAGTGAATTAGTGATCATCTACAGAAAAAATCGCATCAAGGTAAAGCTGTCGCTGTTTAAATCCATATCAAGCCTAGATAATTGCTAATAATGAATAATAAATTATTTCTCACAGATTAAGAAGTAGGCTTATACTGTATGCATAACCGTGCGTGACTGATTAGAATTTGGCCACACGATTGCTCTTCATTCCAGTAAATGATGTAGCCGGGTTCAGCATAACGTTACTTCCTATAGCAAAGCGTATCCGAAATGATGTCGTCATCAGTGACGGGGTTGCCTTCATCTTAGTTTGAAATGATGAACCCGTCTGTAGCCGACTTCAACTTCAGCTCGTATAGAAATCCTCGCAAAAGTGACTTTGCGGCCACCCTTTGAATAATTGTTAGTAAGTCCCAATTACCATGTTTAGGGCATGAGACAAGGTATCATCATGAAGTCCTAAAAATCTTTGTTGTTTCTGTGGCCGTGTCTGATGTGATCGTGATAGATAAGTTCGTGTATAGGTCAATTAATGGGAAGCTAGACATTCTTGGACTGGACCCTTAACGACAAGACCGCTTTGCTCCTAACGAGAAAGAGAATGAACAGGGCCTCGACAAGCCCTGAACGCATACTGCAGGGTAATCTCGGGATTCACGGACAATGGCAACGAGTTCTTGGGGGCCAGTTGAATTAAAAGCATACATCAAGATAGGCTTCAAGAGAGGGTGAGGCACCAATAAACGTGAAGAAAATTCTATCAAAAAATTGAAACGACTGACGTGGTCAATAATAAGTGTCTCCGAACAACAAATGAACCCCTTTTTTGCTCTTTCTTGATGGACCGCAATAGGTTTTTGGCAAACCGCCTAGTTAAATTTTCAGTGTAACTCAGAAGAAAGTTGATCCTTTTCGTTTCTTTCGCCTTTCTATCCTACAGTTTAGCACACAAGATATCGGCACAATGTTACGTGAGTCGGCACAATGCTAGTTCATAGGACTACACAAGACAAGGGCTAATATAAAAAATTTTGCTGTCGTTGTTGGGATGACAGGTTAATAACTCACCAAGAATTAGCTTTTTGCGGCTACAATGGACGATTACCTACAGCCTTCCACAAAACGATATTGTATCTCTTACGCCTACGGGTTATGCGCTGTCTTGACAAGTTCTGCTATCGTTTCTGTACAGTAACATAATTTGACGTATTTATCAAAACATTTCACAATAAGAACGGCACCTTTAAAGTGCCATAGTGTTGCTTTTATTGTACACCCATGGTATTGCTTATGTGGTTCGATATGTGTAGTAACTGCCTTGCTGGTATGTTGTAGTCCGTTGTAATAAGTTGTGTTATCTTCCTGGTGTGTTGTGGTTCGCTAAAATACGTTATGATATTCTTGTCGTACGCTATGGTTTATTGTAAGGTCTTTATAGTATATCATGGAATCGTCTTAGTACCTTTGGGGTACATTGTGGTCCCTTTGTGTCGCGATATGATATGTTTTAATGATTGTCCCTTGTAGCACAACCAGACACTTGAACATCGAAAACCCCGTTTTTGAGGATATACTCTTAAGCAATTTTAATGCGCATATTTCAAATTTCAAACAACACTAGGTAATTCAGCTTTACAAAAATATGTAAGATGATTGAATCAAAAATGTTTAATTATATAGACAAGTCTACACTTCTGATTAAAATACTTTTATGCCTTAACAAAGTAGTGTTTTGACTGAGTGATCTTTTTACAACCTGATTATACCAAATATCTGCACAGATGCGCGACAAGAAATTGCTCTCTGTGTCTAGAAATCACTGAAGATTGAGCTTTACTTTGCGTTCATATAATGTTTTAAAATTGTTTTTTACCTGGCCATTGAACATCAAAAAGGTCGCCAGGTTTCCGGCACTCCACGTTCAAAGTCTATGTAGTTAGGTATTGAACACACATGGTTTCCCAACATGAGCATGCTACAAATCGTAAGGTAATCCTTTAACATACACATTACATACTAATACACACATTCTATTTCAATATATTCAACAATATCTGCTATGACAGCTGAAAGTTGTAGTCTCGAGTGTAAAACTGGGAACCAAATAGATTTGTCGCGTTTTGAACTATATATGATGTCCGAGCTGCTACGAATCGTACCACTCGCAGATGTGAAAGTTGTTATCGGCTGCAGCTGCACTGGTTCCAATTGCACGGGAGCCCCATCGAAATTCTCCAAGCCAGGGCATGGACCACGTTAACGAAAACGGAAAAAAAAGGTCGAACGGGACGTACGGAACAATAATTCCCAGCGAGACGAAGAACCACACATTTGCCCTATAACTTTCCTTTTGCGCTCGTAGCAGTCCCTTCTGCGGTCAAACGATAGTAAATTTAGGTCAGTTGATTGAGTAATTTTGTTGTATTTACAGCTAAATACTAGTAGCTTAATTTTCTCTAAGTATATCTATGTTGCTCAGCGTATGCTCATGCTGCTTCAGGGTATGTGCCAAGTGTGTAAATAAATAAAGTATTGGCACACTAAAAAGCGTATCCGGAACAGCCTCGGATTCTACTGGACTGATGAGTCGCATTGAATACGCATGCAAGTCTCCATAGTTTATTTAAATAAATAAATGCGTAACTGAGAGTGGTGCTTAGAGATCGCTGTGAGCGTAACGAATGGTTTCATATATATGTATAGTACATGTCTGGCCGACACACTAAATATCCATGCACGGGAAAAGTAAAAGTATGCAAATGCGGTCATATGTTGATACGTGCCAGAAGATGCCTCTCGTTCCGCACAGAGGTTTCTTTGCCAGTCTGATGCGGTATCTTCTCCAACGCATGCTAGCTAATGAAAACCCGGTAAGCGCAAAGCAGCAGGTTATATACTATATTTACAGATACTCTTGAGCCGAAGGCGACCGACAATTTGCCATTTTGACAATTATACTGGTGTCATTTGCGAATACGTGAATGAGCTAAAGAATGATCGGAAAGATGAACCGCTCGCAAATGTCGTAAGACGCACCGATAAAAGAATAGGCTAACAAATACGTTTGATTTTTGGAGTCCAATGGTTTGGCAACGGCAAGGGAAATACCAAGGACCATCTTGTTACGTGTGCTCTAACGTGTTCTGTTGCGGATTCAAAGGCAGACTTTATAGAGTAGCCTGGTTTCACATCAAATTAGTGTGTCTCTTGTCACAATAAAAAAGTATTCACAATAAAAAATATTAACTGTTGAAAAATCCCGGGTGAGTACTGATGCCGGTTAACGTCCGGAGGAAACCATGCGGTTTCTTGAAGCATTGCCGAGGCCAGCTCCTTTACCGGTCGAGCATGGCCGGATCTATTATCATAGCACGCCCGTAAAGAATTATTCCAAGCATCAAAAGGAGAAAAAGAAGTGGCAAGGCAGAAAACAGGTGAACTAAAACAGTTTATTGATAAACTCGCTGTAAGAAGCGTGCTTTGGAAACGTAGGTAACAAAATGCCGATGTCTCGAGAAAAAGAACGAAGACTACGTGAAAAAGCTTGCTCGGTCAAGTTGGTTAAAGAGATTTTGAAGCTGATTTCAGTTGAGTAGCTCGAAGAAACCTTTGGAAAAGCTAGATTGATTACACGGTCAACGAAATTCTTTGCCTTGGAAAAAATTGAGGAAAAATAGGAGAGAGAAGAGGTGATAGCCGTCGTGAAGGTTTTCCGCATCAGGCTCTTCGCGGAAGTTCCTAAGACGATTCCTTAGCCACAAAAATAAAAGGAGAAAGTAATAGCATACTAACTTCCAAACCACATAGAAGTCAAAGGTCGCGAGAAGAATGCACAAATATAGTACTACGCCACCCCGCCAAAGGCGTATATCCAGACCAAAAGCCGATAGAAGAAGGGAAGTCTCAATATGAGAACTTTTGCGCCGGAAAAAGAACTTCGCATTCAACTAGAAGAAGTTAGGAAAGGCAAAGCAGGAACCCTTAAGAAAGGTGTTTTTGGAAAAACCGGAGGAGCTATCACATCTGAGCTATCACGTGTGCATTTCGAAAAAGACACTGCAGTTGCCATCAGGGGCTGCGAAAGAAATCACAGTAGCTAAGCCAAAAGCACCACCTAGACACATGCCTATCACTCAAGGCTTTTGCGAAAGCTCAACGAGTAACTGTAGACTGGACAAAGAAAAGGTAAGCAATTAAAAAATCAACTATTACGGCCACAACTTCCCGAGGTTTGGGCGTATGTCTCGGGACAATGGGGCAAAATGAAGGGATACCGTTGAAAAGTGCTTCGCGTGCCCTTTAAATGGGGGCTCCTAATAAAGGCTGCCAAGGCGGGAGAGAAGGCTACAGTACAAACTTAACTGCGTGCAAAGTTTACCGAAGAATTATCACATAAGACAAAATAAGCACCGTGATATGAAACAAAAGTAACCTTAGACAGGATAACTAACAGCATTAATGGCAGCAGCAGTGACGACAAAAGCAACGCGGCAGCAGAAAAATTACAAAAGGAGGAAATACGGCTGACGCCGACGTATTTATTGAAGCTGACTGCAGTGGCAAACTAGCGATCCTTGCTATCACCACTTCTACAAACGTAAAAGCATAAAGGCAAGGCATTTTGGCTACGACGAAAAACGATGATAAGGCTGAATTTATCACAAGTCCGTCGTAATCGGTGCTATGCAGTACATGACTTATTAAAAACCGGGGCGTCCAGGTGCGGTACTTTAAGGAGTCCGACTCTTAATCATAAATTGTGATGAAGGCATTTGGATCGCTAGCGGTCGGCAGAAGGCACGTCGTTTAAAGGGGGAAGACAAGTGTGGGCACAAGTAGATGAAAAAGGATAAAAGCAATACAACGTCTTGTGAAGTCTACAATGTAGATGCGACATGTAATTGCGACGTCTCTTGTTTCCGAAGTGAGTCCTGGACCAAGTGGAGATACCATGCAACTATAACTATGCTGCGCGAGTACCCCGACTTAGGCTCGGAGACGACACCCAGGAACCGGCCTTTGGATAAGTAGAAAGGCTGAAGAAATTTGTTAGAAAGACTCTTTCAATACGCCCTGATTCAATACCCATGACGAGTTGTAGAACTGTTGATGAGAGCAAGCTCTCCGTGAGGACGAACGAACTGCATATTGCACTAATAACTAAGTCTAGAAAACCACTGGGCGACTTTTCTTCTTGTCCGATAAATGTGCCTCATGAACCCTTCAGGGAAAATGTTCAGGGAAGACTTGACAAAACGCTAAAGGTGTTAGGAGAACAATCGGATCAACAGCATAATTTCAGAAGAACACGATAAACACTGATCTGCCTTTTGATCGGCAGAAGAAAAGCATAAGATCGGATGTCATTCGTAAGGAGTTGCAGAAAACAAGATATCTTCTGGTACCCCCGACGCATTTGCGACGACTATTTCAAAGAGAAGCAGATCACAACAAACAGCGGCCGAAAAGGAAAGGCGTTGGCCGCTTTCGGCGGGCAGAATTCAGGACTAATACTGTAGAATGTAAGCCGTGACCGAACCTTTCGCCCAAACAGGGTTACCAAAATGGCCACCTCTGCGGCCTATGCTGACGACCTAGTCCCACTAGTCAGAAGCAAAGAAGAGAGCAAAGAGAGATAAGAAATTGGCTATAAATGTAAAAGTGCTACTTATATTTGGCGGCCCAGAAGACCGAAGCCGTGTGACTGACGGGAAGCAGGCGAAGCCGGTGCCTCCCAAGATCGACGACCTTTACCCAAACTCCGTGGGAACCATCAAATACTTGTAAGCGACTCTTGATTAGGGCATCTTCTTTTCAAAACATGTTGAGAGGGTCATGACGAAAGCGGCTACAGACACTGCAAATTTGGCCAAGACCCACTTCAGGATTGGTGTATCCCGGGAGGACAACAGAAGGTTGTTGGCAACGATGGCAACTCCGTAGTCCTCAGTCTGAGGGTGGATGGCAACCAAGATAAACCGAGCGTTGGTGAACAAAGGGCGGCATATGACCGAATATAGGTAACTCCAAGCATGTTTGTAAAATTCGGAAGATACCATTACCTCCTGTGTGGTATAAGCTTGAAGAGAGATACACTCGACGCATTGGAACATACCCTTATTGAGTGCTAAAGCTTTCAAAAAAACCGAGCAGACACTGAACGACGATTCAAAGATTTCAGACTTAAAGGCCACCGTGAGTCTGATGCAGCAGGAAGAGGAAAAATGGAATATTGCGACAGGATTCATTGAAATGAGCCTCCGCATAGAGGAAAACTGCAACGTCATAGTGAAGAAGACACGCTAGGGTAAAGATAGACAGGTTAAACCAGACCCCTATTAACGACAGCATTGAATTAATACTTGAAGCAATTCTGGTGGTAGTCCCCAAATAGTCCTTCCTCATACACCGTCGAGAGGCAGGTTGAAATTAAGGTTTAGTGGATCGTCACGTCGGACAGTAGACAATACGTCAGTCAGATACAATTTGTAAGCCCGTCTTTTTCAACTAAATACCTAAATACTATCTATGACGAGAGAGACTTGTGCTTTTGTTAAGTGGAGTTCTGCTTCTCGCCTTGACTTCCACAATAAAAAAGAATATGTTTAGCAAGGCGCCAAAATAACAGAAATAAATTTGCAGAGACTGACGAAATTGCAGCTTTGCAACCTCAATTTTCAGCTGTAAACAGTTTAGCATAGGCATGTATGAGAGTTAAATTCTCGATCTCGATGGACCTAGGGAAATGCGTTAAAATGATGATATCCTAAAAGAACGAATTTGGGAATTGATTGCGTGTTGTTACATATAGGCAGAGTAACAAAGGTATGCTTAATGGTGATTGTGAATATATGATTTTACGGCGCATACATAATACAATGAAACCAACTTTTCAAACAGTTAACGGTATCATTCTCATCCTCTCTATTCTTAAGCAAGAGAGTATTATTCTTATTCCACTTTATCACGATTTAATAATTTAGATACGTATATATGGATTGAAACTAGCATCAAACTGTCGTCCACAAAGAACGGACACCGAAGGTCATGGTAAATCGTCACCTTAGCGCTATTTTATAGGTTCACCGAGGTTGAGAGTCTCATCCTATGAAAGCTTATGTCAATTTTTTCTCGCTGCAAACGGCAACACGAAGCGACAAAATTACCATTCGAATTTTTATCTTGCAGCTGCCACTTCCGTTTGTCGAGTACCTTGGTGTGATATTTATAACATTTCTATAAACATGCGCTCATGTTTTTCCTTTGATTATGGATAGAATTTAATTCTTTAGGCTATAGGAGCGACATAACAATCATTCAACACACACTACTCGTTAAGACTACCATTATTGGGATCGACAGGCTTTAAGCGTGCCATATACTGTGAGGATGTATGTCTTTTCATACTAGATTGGATGCTTTTCAGGCGAGTGCTGACACCCGTAAGCCTGGTGTGGTTTGAAGGGCGTCTCATTCGGCTTAGAAAAGATCGTCTATATCTATGTTTTTAAACTCGCCGGGGATGTCGCTAGGGAATATTCAAATGTGCAAACATGTAACTATGCAGATGCGACTAATACTACACTAACGATTATTAAAGTCTGATCAAAGCATTTATGGTATGCAATGCTATATGTATGTTCAGCTCATTATTTAGATTAGCAGTGTACCTTTACCTGAAGCTCTTCAAGATTTTGAGTGTCGATAAAAATGCGCTGAAATGCAGGCAAGTTACGATCCTGGAAATTGCACAAATCATCCATGCCAATAACAATTTTTTTCCCGCTCGCGATCATTTGGCCTACAGTTAAAGACATGAAATCCTGGATACTCTGACCTTCGGCTCTCTGATAAAGCTTGTCACCTGAAATTATACAGCTGATTTGGCTCAAATCATCTGCTGTCACGTCACGGGCTTCAAAAATCTATTTGCTAGCATGCCTACATGGCTATTATTGACTAATTTTTAGCGCTGATGTTTCCCACAACGGTAACTTCGCGATGAAACTTATAGGAGCCTATGTGGCGCAATTCTGCCGTGGTGTTTACTGTAACTTTTTCAGAATAATTTTTTCTAAGCTATTTAATAGAAGGTGACAAATTGCGGTGCTTTTAACGTATTTAAAGAAGTATAAAAATTACTTTAGCTCTTAGTACAAGGCTGACTTCGGTAAAAAAAGCTATGTAAGGAATTTTACCAAGGTCGACTGACCAACGCATTTTTCACTTGTTTGGTATGGGTAGTTTACAGCACACATTTCTGACCCTTCTCTTTGAAGTTGCACATGTTGGGTCTATAAGTGTCAATTTATCCGGTATTGTACACTCGTTATTGAGTTCTTCCGACAGAGATGTATCTACCTAAAACAAAGGCAATTTAAAACTTCAATGTGGTTCATCAAATTAAGACGACTATCCAATTTTGCTTTTGTAAGAATTTAAATTCAAGATGGCAGCGATATATGCGAGCGATGGCGAAGTATCTGGAATCATCTGTCCACGAAACGCGTTCACGGCAGAAAACTAGATAGCGTTCGATATTTGAGGTCAATTCTCGACGAAACCGATGGGCTCGATGAGTATTGAGGCAACGAATCACCTACCCACTATTCATTCATGCTTCAAAGGTAAGGGGATTGTTCCTTAAAGCAAGGTATCTTCAGTCAGACATGTTCGACTAAAACATAAAGGATACGATAAAACAACAGTGTACTGCGTGATCTTTAAGATCAGTTAGGTCGTGTGGAAGAATTGCATAGCTGCAAGAATATTTATTGGACGAGAATGACTACAAAGATTAAAACGCAGCGATAGCCACCGAATAGACCAGAGCAACAGATATTATTTTGCCATTTTTCAGGGAGCTCAGCTTTTGAGAAAGTTTGCGGAAAATACCGCAGTAAAATTTTGCGCCTTAGACTCCTTTGGTGCAAATTTACCTCTGCGGGAAGCTATAACGCTTGGAGATAATAAATAATATAAATCAACTACCCTATAGTCTTCTTAATGACAAACTATATTCATATTGGCATGCTTCTTTTGGCCTCAGTCTTTTTGAAAATCATTGAATAATTCTATCAGTAGTTCGCCTCTGTTCACTGATTCATTGTAAAATTTGAGGGCATGCTTTAGCAACGTTGTTGGCCACATAAGAAACCGGAAATACCGTATTACTCAGAGTTTAGTGGAAAACCTTTGAATGTCCGGTGTCTTTTTTAGAATTTTGCTTAGTTTTTGAGATAATCGGTTCCGTTTAGCGCGGCAATTATAAATAGAAATGCTATATAAATTCTAATAACTATAGCTAAAGGTGTAATGCTCCATTCCATCCACCTACGTTAGCCTATGGTTGATGCTCGCTGTGAAACGTCTCAAAGTAAATTAGATGAGGACTCGCTAGATGATAGGAGGTAAACGGCAATTTTGGCGCCGAAGACATCATTCGTGCAGGCATTAATACACACTTTTAAACAAAAATGGACAAGAATACATTGAAGTAGCAATATAAATTTACCCCCAATCTAATTCCATGAGCCCTTTCGAAATCGAGCAAACTTTCTAAATCCATATTTCACCACTTATGTGTCGCAATAGTGTTACCAAATTTTAGGGAGATGAGGTTAGAAAGCTCGTCACAGGCTAGGTTGCATCTGGACTTGAGGTCAAGGAAGACAAGCTCCGTTGGGAAAAGTTCGAGAAATTGCCTTATATCATCAAGGATTGGGTCTAACTTATGGCCGATCTCGATCTTCCCGTTGACAATCCAGAAATCACAAGATTCGGAATCTGAAATCGAACAAAAGATACAACAAAATTGACTATAACACCGAGTATTACTGGGCACTCTAAAGGAACTGTGTTAATTTCAAACACGAACGCGGCATTTGGCGTGCACATTTATATGTTGTCAGTTTATAACATGATAATGAGTGATACTATTGGCTACGACAAAAAAGCATGCTAGCAGTCTGAGATTATATGTGCTAAGTTTAAGTTAGTTATTAATAATTATTGTTTATGCAGACATGAAGGCGTGCTTCTTGCATGTTATACGTTGTATAGACTTATAAGCGCTACAGTGTACGACTGCAGTTCAGACAATAAGTTCGGCCACCGTATCATCGTCTTTCAAATATACTTTGACAGTGAGTAGATAACACATAGCATCTTTGGCCGTGGGATATGCTTAATTCAACGTCATATAAGTTCAAAAAACACAGCCGTGGTATATGCATATATCGAAGTGTCTGACGCGTGCATAATAGAAATATTGAAATGATGTTGCTAATATAATATAAAAATTAAAGCCTAGCCCTCGAATAATGAGTATAAAGAGAAAACATGAATTTCGAGGAAGATAATTTATCGTCATCGCACAGTGAATATAACGTTATTGCTGTAATATCCGCATGAATTTCTAAATAAGCGTACTCTTACGATATCGTAGCCTCTCTACTGTACAACAGCTATCACTGGTTAATTGGAAGTTATATTCACACCTACACGTTTAGCCCAGGAATTTTGCTATGGTCTCCTAGTATTGCAATGTTGAGACACGTAAATACTATGGTGCACAACTGAAACACGGTTGTATGCTAGATTTCCCTCTGCCATTCCACCAATAAAAAACGATTGAAAATATATGGTAGGCGCTACGGTTTCCACACGATTGTTTCGTACTCCACTCAAAAAGCAATCGTTATGCACGTTTGACAAGTGTCAGTCAATTACAAGCAATTTAAACTTTTAAATGACTTCGAAAAACTTCACACTTTGCTCGTAGCATTATGCACGAGACACTAGAACCCGGGTAACGAAGGCATAATGAAAAAACACACCTCCGGCGATGCTTTCACATTTTACTCTATCACAAAAAATCAGCTCAGTGGCATCAGCTTCTGCAACTGTCATACGTAGAGAAAGATCGTGCTTTGAGCATCGTTCTCCATGGAGATATAAACATATTCTAAATTAAGTAGAAAATGTTTCACTCAATTGAGGATGATGGAAGGCGACCCAAAAAGCCTATTTACGCAGCAAAAATTCATGAGGATCAAGAACTTCGCGGAAACTATTTATCTTGAAAATAGACAACGACAATACGGATTTACCATAATCGCGTACGTTATGATATTTATAAAAAAAAGTCTCAATGACTTTGGGAATACCCTATGGTTACCCTTTACGACGGCGCAAACGTGAACGTCAAGGGCCCGAATTCCGTAGAGGAGTTGTGTGAACACGTCTTCCGTTTGGCAGTAAGCGAACCAGATCTTAGTGTACTTGTCCTCGGGGACATACCGTCGATAGGCACCAGACCGATGGGACCCAGGTATGGCAAGCTGGGACAGGTTCAGCGATTCGATATGCTTATATTGAACTTTCATCCAATCTGGCGCTAGTAACTGGGTCGTCCTGATCACCTTGTCGTCCAGCAAGAACTCAGTATACAAATACGACCCGTTAGGAAGGTTCGTTGGCGACCATGCGGTCTGCCAATGTAGCATCGATGTTCACGCAGGCGACAGTGAAATACATGAAAATAATATTTTGAATAATTCTTTATTAAAAGATTACAATACGTTCGCGTCAAAAAGGGAGCATTATATACTCCTTATCACCAGACATTATCGTTGTTTTATATGTTCATACCTAAGTTAATGTATAATAGTTAGTGCCTAAAGTGAAAAGAACGTTAATTTACTCCCAAACAAATATAGAGAATCAAATGATTTAATGGAAAAAGTATGACAATTGCAAAAGGAAACTTTCGCCATGCATAAATATCGTGATACATTTTATCCAGATACTTTAGAGAATCACTTCTGTGATCGATATAACGTGTCCGTTCTATTTGTTACAATGTATAATAAATTAGCCCACATTTCTGTTCTCAGCCTTTTCTAATAATAGTACTACTCTCGAATGGTTTTGATGAAAAATAAACTTTATTCATAAAACAATGTATGAATCTGCGTTCTTGAACCTAGATGATGAGAGTTTAGACGATTCTAACGGCGTGCGTCAATCATTGTAACTAGTTTAGACGTTCTTACAGGATATTATGATTAGCTGATCAGGCGGACAATTAATTCTAACATTGCGTGCGCTATTCCAGTAACAGCATCATCTAACAAAGAATTCCAGCTAATGATTGGTCACGTTAGAGGCTTCATTTACAGATACCTTAAGGAATCTTCACTCATTGGCTTAGTTTAATTATGGCAGAAATACAGCGCGCCAGTTAAACTGAGTTAAACAGTTTATCCAAGTTAAACTGAGTATTATGGAAGTCAACAAATATTTATGGCGGTAAAGCATTTTTTAGTAATAATTCTTATTAGGTGTAATAAGCAAATAAAGACATTCCGAAGTACTCAGAACTCTTAGCAAACATGTCAGCGTCATAAGATTTTGCTTCTCCTTGGATGTTAAATATGGATAACCACGAATTCCGTGTTATGTACCCACCTGGTCAAACTTCAGGCCGGTGGAAACTTCAACAGAGTCCGGGGTTCTCCTCAGTACGCGATTTTGCACTTTAAATTTTGCGCTTGGTTTTTCACGGTCTTCACCTCGCTCGTATATGGCCAGTTCGCCTCTTTCAAGCTATTTTATTTAATAGAATTCAAATTGTGTTTATTCGTATCATTATATTTGACTGTTATTATTATGTACACATAAACTTACATGCATTATAACACACAATGGCTCCAAAATGGTTATGTTATTATGGTTATTAATTTATTTGACACAAATCTAAACTAAGACGGCTATGCTGCGCACAACTAAAAATTCTCTCTTTCTGGTAGAGGGATTTTTTCAGTTCTGACCTATAAAAAGTTAAGACGTAGCATTGATGTTCATGTTATGATAACAGTAGTGTTAAGCACTCGGTGACTCAAAATGCGCAATTTTGGTGAAACGACCATTGAAGATTGTGCTGCTTAGGTTTCCTGTGGAAACTTCGTGACAGACCTTAGCGTATCGATAAACGGGTGTTTCTGCGCGATACTAGGGTTGCGGCTAGCTCCAAACGAACAGTGAAGTTTTTCGTTCTATCTGCCAACCTTCGATGTGTTTTTTAACAGGGCATCCGTTATTGGCATCTGAGAGGAGTAGCCCACAGCTGATCTTTTTTTTGGGCTGCCTCTAAGCCAGCATTTGCCGCTCATAATATTGCTTTTTGCAGTACTTCGTAAGACGGACATTGTAAATGTAAATTTACAATGGCGAGGGTCGGACATGTGCACCTACGCGTCTCCTTCGGTCGCAAAGTACATGCGAATACACTGAGCTATCAAGCTTGACTGACCCACAGCTGGTCTGTTGCAAAGAAACATCGGGATGGGGGTGACAGCGCCCTAAATAGTTACACGTCAAAAGGCGAGTCTGTTAAATAAAGGGACTACTGGGGTGAGATTAAGAAACAAGACAATGTGACAGAATGGTGGAACCAAGAATGGAATCAAATGATTTGCAGAAATACGGTGAAAATGATTGAAAAAGCTAAATGCCAAATCGAAGTTATCCGTGGAAATAAAATGAGGAAGCCTAATGGACGCTTCCTGGCTGTAATCCCAGGTGAGATTGAGAAGTCAATGAATGTGAAACTGAACATTAAGTAGGCTTTTTCCGGGCGACCTTGCATTTTTCTGCAGCAAAATCCTTACGTCATACTCGTGCTTCAAGCCAAAATTCAGATCTATGTATGGACCGATACACTGAAGATTTTAGGAAAAGACGCATTCGTAGCAAAACTGTGACAGTTCCTATGGATTGATTTTTCCTCAAGTTCTCTCCAACGAAGCCTTTTCAGAAAGCAAAGCTTATAAGGCTATGGGTGACGGCCCTCCGGTGATTTGCTTGAACTTTCAGGGATTGAATCATATAGCCGTCTTTTGCAGATGCAAAATGATCTGCAAGAAGTATTGTGATTCAAGTCATATTAAGATTAATTGCGAGAAACCATTGATGCGTACAAAATACGAAGGAAGACAGACTTCGACACCTTCATTGTCTATTCCACGCGATTGAGACAGAAAAACATACGTTGTAAATAAAGCTCAGGCTTCTGTCTGGCACATAATATTCGAGCATCCGAATGCAACAAAAGTTTGGATTTTCGATGCAGTTTATCGGGTGGCCTTAGACGACGGGTAGACGTAATGGGGCTGGGGTATATGCACGATTGACCCGCTCCGTAATCCCTTCAAAAATACGTAACATTGTAAACAGCAATGTACAAGCACTTCGTGTTCACGTTAGAAAGAATTCAGAGTTCAATAGCTACATTGATGGCTTCTACTCCGCTTTGTTCTAGGTACTACATAAGGTTACATCTTAGGGTGAAACTTCTCCCTGTTTGACACTAGGAGATTACAACGTAGAATTGTTGATAGACCCAGGGCTACGGAACATATGGTGTTCCTCACCAAGCATTCATCATCTGATTAACAACATTACTCGTCCGGACTAGAAAACTTGCATTAATTATATCACGCTGAAAAACTGTTTAAAATTTTCGTGCTTATCTTTTACAATCTAGATGACATTTCTATTTTCGGATCTCTATTTGAAGTAGCCATACCGGGAGCAGACTTTGTGTACTCTGAAAGTTTGTTCGATGCCGTTGTCAAGCGCCATGACAAGTCAATACAGTAAAGGCAAAGTAGGTACTCGTGTAACCCCATAATGACCGACGTAGACTATCCTCGGCGTTTACCGAAAATGGCTCGAACAGCATCATTCTAAATAATCTCCCCTTTGTGAAGCACCATCTCCTTTCCCCAAATTCTATGCCATAGCACAGGGGTGGCAATGTTTTATAGACGAAAAGGTAAGAGGGTTGTCGGGTGTGCGTGTCATCTAATATTTATTGTAGCGTGAGGTCAGGATACTTTACCGACCTTTTTCATCGCGTAGATACACCGCAAAAATGAAAAGGAGTAACCGTAACACACCTTTGTGGCCGATGTTAAAAACTTTATCATACTGACAATGATTACGGATCCAAATCATTTTAACATTCTAATGATGTCTTCAATCTTATCAAGAGCTTTAAGAGTGCCGTATTGAGCCCTTTTGGAACGAATACAAAACAGTACGGAGTTCTCATCTATACCGGCGACCGCTTGATAGAAAATCCCACTTGTGGTTTCAGCAGAATGAAACTTACGAACACCCACAACATGAATGACCCGATAAAAGCACCTTGTAATGTCCTGATGTCGATCTCGTGCCATTCCCATTCGATGGCAGCATAACCGCTTGCCCTCTACTCAAGAAATACAAGCGGAATAATCTTCCAACTACCTCATTGTATCCAAGAGTTTTGAAAGCCTGTAGAAGAAACGTGTGTTTGAGCCAATTGAACGCATGTAACATATTTGATTCCTCTTAGCATTATCAATGATTGCTAACGATAAGGGAGCAGGAGCCAGCTCGAGCAACCACCTTTTAAAGCCGAACTGACAAACCGAGGAGAAGGTAACTAGCACAGTAGATAGATACTCATCTAGTCTAGTTATCATCAAGTTCTCAAAAAGGTTAAATAAGTAGTCTACAAGCGAGGTAAGGACGGTAATTTTACACGATTTTTCGATCCCCCTTAGTCTTGAACTATGGGATGATGCGCGTATCCATTAGTGCAGACAGAAAACTCTAGGTAATCAACGAGAGATTGACGGTACGTGTAGGATAAAGATAAACTGTATGGGATGTTCGCAGGTCATAACTGGCTGGTTTAAATCCTGCTTGTCTAGGCGAAAACAGACTACCACAGTAGGCGACGCCGAATCTGCATGGAAAGAAATTAACAGCAAATATCTTAGGCCTCCCGGGGCCCTTCATGTTCATAGGATTTATGAACTTCATCTTGGTGAAAATTCCGGATGCAATTTCTGTAGGACTATAGCCTACCGACAACACTTTGCTGTTTTCGATTGGAGCCAGATGCACCCAACACGAAATTTTTTACATGTGTAGGAAGTCATTGAGACCTTTAAATACGTTGGTGGTGAATGCCAGTGAAAGTGGACCTATATTTTTCAGAGCATAACAAACAGCAACTGGTATATAAGCAATGCCGATTACTGACAGTCAATTTTCGTTGGCAGGAACCGTAACGGTTTCTGGATTTGGCTATTCAGCAAACAATGAAATAAATACCGTTATTATGCCGTTATTATATTATAGTTATACCGTTATTGCGGCCTTGAGGGGGCATAACGAAATTCTTATTCCAAATTCTGCGGGCCTCGTTGTTGGTTTTCCCTTCATTTATAAAGCACTATTCCTTCCAGGTGCTTGCAACCTGTTTTCGATTTGGTACGGTGGTTGTGTAAAATAGCTAATAAGGTACAAGTCGTACAGAATTATGTGATTTTAGCAATTTATGGCATATTAGAGTCGGCAGATGTCCTGCCTATTGGCAAGATATGCACACTACTGGCAGCTTTTTTCAGTGTGAAGTTGTCTAGGTATACGGTACACTAGGAAATGCCATTTTTGAGGTACGTTTTCTTAACAAAAAAAGGCCAGTGGATAGATTTTTTCTTAGCAACTACCAACACTGTGGAGCACCCCACTTGGTGAGATTCGCAAGTTCACCTCGGTAAAGAAGTTAATGTGTAATAGAGCGGCACTTGTAAAAAATATTTTGGTCAAAAAATAGAAATATTATGTTGATGTCTGTGAAAAACGTGACTGTAAGTTTCAGCGCGTATGATTATTTAAGTGTATAACATTCTGATGTAATCTATGAATAGCAGTGTGTGCTCATTTAAATTACGTATAAGCTTGTAATATACTTTTTTACCTGAATCTTTAACGAAAATTTGAGCGTTGTAAAACAATACAGTTCTATTACATACCACCACTTGTATTGTATCTCACCCGAAACATAAAACTAATAACTTTCTTATGATTCCATCATGTAACCTCTTTCGTGGTCAAATGGCCAAATATCGCTCAAAGGGCGTTACGAAGCAGAGATGCCGTTAGTCGAAATTATTGTGTAATTATGTATCTCTGTATCTCCTCTATTACCCACTTCTTAGCACCGAAATGTGAACGTTTAGCTATAGTAGAAATAAGCTTTCCATATGGACTAGGAGACTTTAAGGTACCATAGAACGAAAATCATTAGACGAAGTCCTAAAGCAAGTCTATTGAACTTGAATGAAGTTTTTTGCATCATCTACCTCAGAGTGTGTCAAGAATGTGAACTCTATGCTTTTTTACCGCCAGAAGTTTCAAACTATCGGTTGCAACCCGATTAGCAACAATCACAAAGCTTTGTGCCACCCTGATATCAAGTGGGCTTATGATTATATCTTGCCTTGATTTGATGTTGCTAATGGCACTCGCCCCTCTTCCAAATAAATGTTCATTTCACGTGCATAGTCTATTGCCCACACGGTGGAAGTGACTACATTTGTGATGTCAGAGTAGCTTAACGGCACATGATTGTCACAGAGAATGGACCCAAACGTAATGGTCAACAACGAGAGATACAGAACATCCGCTCTGACGATGATCAAGTTTCGTTTTATATGTAGGTGTAGGCTAGTATATGACATAAAATCAAATTGTAAACAAAACCCGCTTGATGGCAAATTTAATTTAGACCCGCCAATATAGTAACGATGGTATCTATAAGGTAT
>MNPL01028055.1:12060-23876 GCA_002081605.1 Tropilaelaps mercedesae
TTGTTTGCTAAAAAAGGAAGGAGCAGTTCTTACAGCAAAACAAACCGTATGTCCATATTTGCTCGTCGAGCGGAGTTCAACAATGAACTGGCTGAATACTTAGCTTTCATCTATTTTTTTTATAGTGGCAACATTACCATATGAATATTTGGGCAGTCTTCAATTGAGAGAGCCCATACACTTTATAACAGCGGCCTGCACTTACGTTTAGACCTCTTTCCATATATATTTTTAGGAACATAGGTACTTGCAAGAACGATTGTTAATCTACTAATTTTTTACTAAAAGTCTACAATTTGATTAACTGATGTGAACTGGGTAGAATAACATGTTACGGCATGCTATCCTACTCCGTTAAAGATAAATTACCGGGAACAGGCAAGACGACTGTTTAAGTTCTTTAAGGATTTCACTTATGGAAGTTGTAGCATCGACGGAGTGTCGTAGTGTAGAATGAACCCAAGTACAATAACCGGTAATCTCATGCGAGGTTTACTCTACCTTCAAAAAAAGCAATAACTTATATTGAACGCCATTTCGTTTAACCGAAATCAATGTGGGAGCCGATGATGTCGTATCTGTCTAGATGGTTTACGTTGTTATCCGTCAATATAAACTTTATTCACCGTTGAATTTAGGAGAAAATATTGTGTGCTTGGCACGTGTACACATTAGAATATAGGCGCGCTTAAAAAAGCCTTTCTTTTTAGGCAGAAAAAAAGCTATCATTATCCAGGTCAGGTTTGAACCGTATGACAAGCCCGTGCCAAAGCTCAGACCGAACAAATCCAAAAATTTCCGCAATGACTGCTATGGCTCCATATAATTCATTTTATTAAGGTATTGATGTACTTCTATTAATGTCAGTATTCTCAATATAGAATAAAAGTGAAAAATAAAGTGAAGAAATGACTTGTTCTTTGAAAGAAAACGTTCGCCGTTTTCTCTCCCATGCTGGGAAAAGTATCCTCCCGAAGGAACACACACTATTATATATCGTAACTATGAGGTATACATAAAACAAATACGTCTCACGAAATGGCAATGTTGTTTAGAACTGCATCTTCCTTTAAGTCAGGAAAGCATCCAATGAGCTCTCATCCTGATGACTCCGGTGGCGCTAGCTGACCTATGTATTAGCACGGAGAACTTCCCGAGTACCACATTGACAATTACTCCCGTACGAATAAAAATATTCGCTGCTTAAGGCGAAGGTCTGTATAACATTTGACTCCGCACACCAGCGGTCTTCCAACAAAAGGAAGATCGCCATCTTCCCCGGACGATATCCGCCTTTTTCCTGGCCGTCGGAGTGGATCTCCATGCTCCACGCAAGATGGGACGTATTGATCCGACTTAACCCGCGGATTATCTTTCCGATCCGGAGGAACGAGTTGTCTGTTCTAGCCACAGTTAGTACCATCATATTGATTTCCTATCAGGCGAAGATCTGCATTTCGGGCAGACCTCTCTGGCCGGGGTAACCCCGGGTCCAGTTCGTGTATCAATAAAATTAGTGCCGTATCCGAGGGATCGGTAATACACAAAACAATAAATAACAAACGAGCATGAAGAAATATAATTAAATTGACGGGTCAGCTTACTCATCTGCAATTGGATGCCTAGGCCCCAATACACAGTTTCGACTAGGTTAGACTCAGGCCAAAATTCGACCGACACATCTGTCTCAAGGTTGAATCCATACAATGCTAACCTAAAGAGTCAGCGTCATGCATTTTCAGCTAAGGGGACACGTCATGTTGATTGTAAAGAACGAGAGCTCTCGCATTATGGGTTTTCTACATAAAACGTGAACGGTAAATCATATAAAGGGGATCGGTAAATATCTCGTTTTGGATATCACAGTTACAGGCGTAGCACTCTACTTTGCTCATGATGAAGATCATGGCCAGTCTGGAATATCACAAGGTCCTTCGAATAGACAAGAACCGGCCTAAATCGGTTTTTTGAAGGCCGTGATGCGTATTCACGCCTTTTTGGCACTAAACCTTGCATTCCTTGTTGTCGAAAGAGGAGAAACTGCCTTTGTAGAAGGCGAAATGCGGAGAAACTGCCCTTGTAGGAAGCGAAGTGCGGAGAAACGGCTACGCCGTCTAAAATTCTTCCGCGTTACCAACAAAATTTACCAACAATACATTATCTTTCCACGAATTCGTTAGATGTTTGTACTTCAAGTCGTTCTACGCTAATTTGTATATACGCTAATTTGTAATAATATTTAACATTTAGTTTGTACTCCGTTTCACTCGGCTGACACACTACCGACCTTTTGTGCAATGCCGGATAGATGCAATTCGTCTTACCGGAGGTATAATTATACAAAACTATTTGAAAAATTAGGTTTCGTCCCCACGGGCAGATTGCTGCCCCGTCCTCACGCTGAGTGTCGGCTAGAAAAACTAAACAAGTTTTTGTGTCTATAGTACTGCACTATACTATGCGCATATGAGCTGATCCCAGGGGAATGTCCGCGTTTTTGTGGTTCGTGTCGGGCGATGCGCCGGCAACGAAGTGAACTCAAAAATATCATCCAACACGAACGTATTCTTATCAGGCTGACCCCGCGTTTAATCAAATTATTACCAGTGCCAACGACCAGTCGCCATGAAGCAAGAAGGAGCTTAAGAAAGCGATCATCATGGACTCATTAGCGTTAATTCAAACCCGTCATCTCGTTCTGGCTAGAACTCGCTCACCAGTGCCGGTGTGGCCTGGGGCCTAGACTACACCGGAGCCCCAAATCGCGTGGGAACGACCGGTCAACAACTAATTTCTCGAAAGTCAATAAAAACCGGGAGCCGGGCAAGGCAACCGAAGAGAGAGAGGATTCCGTTGGCTAGACTCGGACCGCGAAGATGCTGTAGTTTGAGGTGCAACCGTCCGAGAGCTATGCGACGGCTGCATTTAGTACGCAGATCTCATCGCGAGTCCATGTTGACTGAACAGCCAAAGTTCCCATTATGGTGAGCATGGAGATATGCCGCTAAATAAATGCGTCTGGTGTATTTTGGAAAAGGTTGAAGCGACAGTGCAACTACATGGGGTGATGGATGTCTTGTTCGTTAGCTTTGTTATGCTAAGCAAATTGTGCGACGATTAACCTGTCGCTTATATTACGGAAAACGTTCCTGCCGATCTGATTAGCAGCCATTTGTCCAATAATACGACCTAGTATCCTAATTATCCTAATCCCATGTTATCTGAGCCCGTTTTAACAAGTTTGGGACTATAAAATACATGTCTATTTATAAATAAGCAAAATGAAGCAAAATTAGATTTATTTAACATTTCAAAAAAAAAAAGCAAAAAAGAAGTGTTAGATGTTATTCTATGCGAGAGCTATGCGAAAGTTAGGTCAATCCATCCTATTGTACTTCTGTCCTCCTTACTGCTCTGAAGTGCAACCGCAACAGGTCTGACGATATCTGACAATCGACACCCGTTTGTTGTTCTGTCGAACAGACGCAAATAACTCACAAAAATAACGCTGCTGTTGTTATAACATTTTTACTTGCTTCTGAATCAGCTCGTTTACGCACACCGCCAATGGTAGCTGTTGTTGTTGTTGTTGTTAGTCGGTGTTAACTCTAAAAAAAACGAATGTTTAACGTTAACAGAGATCGAACAACATCCGTGCTGACGTGCTACAGTTTTTCTACGTTTTTCTTTACTTTCTAGCCATAATCAAGAAACGGGTATACGCTCCTTGTTTAACCTCAACGTGTACAGCCGGACAATTGTCTAATCGCGTCTAAGCATCGCGCACGCACGATACGTGACGTGCGCTTTAAGTTGCTCAGCTGAGGTGAAAAAAATCCAGATTGTGATTGCCTTTTTGACGGACGATGTCTTCCCATCCCTCTGGGATATTCTATCCTCCATGCCAAATCCTTTTTCGGCTTTAGGCGGACCTCCAGGATCCTTCCAAAAGCACAGGAGGGGAAGGGTCTCCGCTTCCTCGTCACGATTCGCGCGCTCGAAATATGTGGAAAGCTACTTGAAAAACAAACTGAGAAAACGCTCGGCTGGAGCCGGTCATCTACGTGTAGGACTTCTGCAATGGCGTGAAAGGTCGATCGTTTTTTACGGGGCATCATCGGCTTCCACCTGTCTACTTCAGCGACTCGAAAAAATTCTCTTGCCGGCAGTTTCGTGTGGCCAGGTTGCTCCATGTAGGTGAACACACATCCATATTTAGATGTTCTAGATGTGGTTTTTGGCGTCATAATACTTTGTTTTGTAAGTTTGCAATGTATGTATTCATCTATGTGTTTGTTTGTCTTGGCTTCGTTTTTCGGTTAGGTGTCTTGACTTCTGCGGGAACTTAACAACGCATGTAAACGATGGTTTTCGTCTCGCGCGTTCTCTCCCTTCTTTGAAGATCGCTTTCTGCAAAAGTAGCAGTTAAGCGTCATCAGAGAACGACGTGCGGATTCAGATGACCGTAAGGCAGGTTTGTGCTCCGACCCCCAATGGGAGAACAGCCGCTAGCAACAACCGCTAGTTTTTATCGTATGAAAAATACAGTATTCCAATAAAAGTTGCTTTGCTGAAAAGCTGCTACTGACCACACACACACTGGTCACCGGTGAGTCCAAACGTTGGCCAAACGTGTGCCTAACGGGGGGAGGGAGGGGGGACTTCGTTCGTAACGATTGCTCTCGTAATAATATGCCTAACGACGATTTCGTGCTCGTTCGACCTGTCGATTAGGTGGCCATAGCCATCCCACGGGACTGCGTCGTAGGTCGACGGCACCTAAACGATTCTACAGGCTCGCTGCTACGTTAATCAAGCGATCTTCCTAGAGCTGAGTGTGCTGCTACTTAACGCGCGTCATCAACGCAATCATTCTCCACACGTCTTCTTAAATTCTAATTGCTTGAAAGGGGTACAATGTTGAGGGTTTTTCAGGCCCTGTTCCGGTGCGGGGCGGCACGACATGAACGACATTTCAGCTCGCAGACACTGACGAGTAAGAAGAAGCACACCGTCGAAGCCAAAAAGTTTTCTTTGACGAAGATCCGCCAAGCTCAACGAAACTCGTAGCCATTTCGAAAACGGACGGATTATCCGAATTGCCGGAGGACGGGAGATGCGCAGCGACGAAATTTGTTCGTATGTGTGTGTGTGTGTGTGTGTCTCTATTCGACGTTTGTGTGGACCGATGCAAAACGAAAGCAGTGGGGCTGCTAAATGCCGGAAAAAGAAACGCAAAAAAAATTTCGCAATTGTAAAATTCCGATAGAGAATAGAACAATTGTTAGCTGTTGTGAGTTTAATGTTTGGCCATATTAATTAGTACTTTCTACCAGATGGCTACGGGTTACATTGAGTCAGCGGTTTTCTCTGTGAGGGAATTATTTTTGTTAGCCGCTTTCATTTTCTCAAGGCCTGTTTACGCAACTCTGATTCGCAATTATATGACTGCTTTCGCTAGTTATAACAGTATTATTATGACCTATTGATGTTTATCGACAGAACTATCGCTATTAGTGCCGTCCTTTCTCGGCAACACTGGAACGGTATAGGACGGCTTTCAGGGAAGCTTGATTAGGTAAAAATAATAACATTCAGTCACGGTACCTCTTAGTAAAACTGCAACTACTAAGTAAACGATTGAAACTGTTAAATGATTACTCTTCGCTGAATACCCCCACCCAACATGTGGGCCTTGAGTCGCGAACAACAACAACAACAACAACAACAACACACAATCCGACATTCACCCCATCCATCTAGCGCAGCGCACTCAAACGGTTGGTTATCCACTTTTCGTGAGCATCCAGCCGAAACACACACGCTCGGCATTATCTTCTGCCGTCGACTTCTGCTCGTCGCACTCAGATCCTTTTCACGCCTACGGACGAACTCCGAAGCAGAACCAAAAAGCGGAACCTCGACATTTCTGGCTAATCTCAAACGCCGTTTAGCCTTACGCGAATGCCACTTCCCCGCATTCACACACGCGCGCGCGCGCACACACACACATACACATGCGCGCACACACACACACACACACACATCCCCAGAGACGGAGACAGGTCTCCCTTATCGTGCCGGAGCCTGTACATAATTGACTGAGTTCAGAAACCTGCGCGAATACAGACGCTTGACTGCGTGCGTCCGCTGAAACAGCCAACCCCTATCCAACGGCAGCGTTAGCATTGGACCAGTTTTCGGATCTGGAGCGTGCGTTTCTTTTCCCCCATTCTTTCCACTCATTCCCTTGTCGGAGTCCTTAGTAAAAGGACCCATTGCTCTTTTCCCGGTTCTAGCTTGCCGGACATCTGCCATTTAAGTCCTACTGATACGTTTCGCCGCCTCCTGCTACCACCGTTCGGGGCCGAGTGACGAGAGACGTCGGCCACCTGCTACTGCTCAAGCGGACTTCAGCCTCCTCCTGGTGGCCGGCCAGCCACCTCCGCATGGCGAAGACGTCCGTATCGCACAGGAAGGGGCACAGGCGTACTATGGCGGTGGGGCATCCCGTCATGTCCATGGCGGTGGCGGCGGACATTAGATTTCTGTTTTTACTGCTTGTTGCCCGTATCGTTCCTTTAGCCCCGTTGACTCGAACTGGCCGCCAAGGAGAAGGACATCGACGGCAGGAGATAGGGGGCCCGCTGAAGGTCGCCTCCTTAAGAGTAACCGTAAATAGCTCGGTGACGCGGGCTGGTTACGCGTCACCCCGCCGAGATTTCCCTTCCGGCTAACGAATACAGCTAATATAGGGTGAACTACGTCTCGTTGTTGAGTTCCTCCAACCTTTTAGCCCGACCCGCGACGTACGCCGGTTGATACCGAGAGCGTCCACGCGTCACTAAACAAAACAGCCCCCGAACTCGAGGAAAATGTCTCAGTGCTTAACGGATACGCCCCACATAGGAGCGCGTGCAAGATGTTTTGCTTCGAGATTCCTCAACGTTTTCTATTCATGTATTTTTCACCATCTATTTGTCTTCTACTCAATAAATGCTATTGACACCTCAGCGCACAATTCAGCGCGTATTGGCACTTTTCCCCTGGCGACGCGTCGTTAGCATTGCGTCGAAGACCTCAACACGGCTTCGTTGATTCCACCGCAGACCCGCCACAGTCAATAAAGAGGCACACGTGCCTCTAACATGGCTGCATTCAACAACAAAAGATGAACGCTCCAACATTGTTTGTTGTCACCTCGTGCGTGTAGACACTTTCACGTGTGTGTGTGTGTGTGTGTATCAGGACGAAACATGCCCGAAAGACGAATTGCCCTACTGAAACCGTCGGCCAGTGTCCTGCCGCGTTGCGTTACGCCGTCCTGATGAGCTCGTCCCTGGGTTATTTTGTCCCAAAGGCCAATGGCGAACGACAGGAGCTCGCGTTTATTTGACAACTGTGACACGCCCGGTGGTAAACATTGGCCACATGTCGAATACGAAGCCGTCACCGAACTAACGGCACCGCCGCTTTTTGCAACGATTCAACTTCGGTCTATTGTCGACGATATAACGAAAAGCTAGGCCACCTCAAGTACATAAAAAAAAATCACAGCTAGACCGATTCAGTTAATGCATCCGTCTAATGGTCGTGTCCTGACTCACTCAGGTGGCTCCGTCGTTCAGGGAGGGCCTTGAATTTCATCGAGAGTGTTCAATTGGGACATGTAACTCGTTGAGTGGCTCCGGACAAATTTCATTTCGCCATAAATTACAGAACTCCGTCGAGTGGAACGCCAGCCTTCATCAGCGGCTGCCGGGTCCTCAGAGTTGTTCCGAATCTCAAAAAAATGTCACTGGTCTGTTACGAACAGGTCGGGTACGACATTTCGGTTGCCTTCAGCGACGCGAAGAGGTGGGCATTTTTTCGTTGCTTCGTAAAACGGAGCTCATAAATGTAACTGTGTAGCGCCAGAGACGCGGTCTGCGCGTCTTGTCCGCCCGCAAGGCCCACGCAAATGCACCAGGCCACTGGGCCTGACACACAAAGAGACACTTAACAACGTTGCAAGAGCAGTTTCGACATCCCTACACACAATAGATTCGATAGAATACGAACTTTTCTTAGTCAGACGTTACAAAATAGATGCGAGACGTCAAATTCGGAGCGATGTGGGTTTCGTTCAGTTTTTGTTTATCTCACGAACCTACCAGTGTGGGACGCAGAACGAACGACGCCAGCCGATATAGCTAAATCCCTGCGATAGCAACTCGATCGTGATAAACTCAGCTCATCTATCCTAATAGCTCTCCCCTAAACGTAGTAACATTGTTTACCGCCTCGTAGAAGATTCCCTGTTGGCCTTAGCCATCGACCGGCACCCATCCAGCGGCCCGAGCAGTCAGCTCCGTTTTGTCCTCCCAAAGCTGTCTTTCTGATGACAGTCTGCATCTTCTTGTCTAGCGGAACTACGTACGAGGGTTGCTGTGAGTGTGTCTGCGGGTGTGTCTGTGTATGTGTGTGTGCCTGTGTGTGTGTCTGCGGATGTGTCTCTGTGTGTGTGTATGTGTGTGTTTCTGTGACTGTGAATGTGTGTGTGCCTGTGTGTATGTATAGGTGTGTGTGTGTGTATGTGTGTGTTTCTGTGACTGTGAATGTGTGTGTGCCTGTGTGTGTGTCTGCGGATGTGTCTCTGTGTGTGTGTATGTGTGTGTGTATGTGTGTGTGTCTGTGACTGTGAATGTGTGTGTGCCTGTGTGTGTGTCTGCGGATGTGTCTCTGTGTGTGTGTATGTGTGTGTGTATGTGTGTGTGTCTGTGTGTGTGTATGTGTGTGTGTCTGTGACTGTGAATGTGTGTGTGCCTGTGTGTATGTATAGGTGTGTGTGTGTGTGGGTGTGTGAAGTTTTGATAGATATCTCAACGTGCTCAATGCTGTTTGGCTTGTGAAGTGTGACGACGACTCGCTGCGTTATTCGCACTGTTATTGTTGGTCTAACGTAGTCTCTAAATGGGCAACCAGCACTTCTGCATTGGAAGGCATCTATCTATCCGCTGTTCATAACTGAACAAACAGCTGACATCTGCAAAAAGGCCATACCTTTGCACATCGAAACGTGCGTTTTCTGTGTTATAAATCGTAGACCCACATCTTCATCTGAAGTACCGCCATAGAAAAATATGATGCTGGCCAAAAACATAACTGGAGAGTTCTGATACACAAATAATGTTTGAGTTATATATTTCTTGAATTAACATTTCACACATTTTCAATGTATAAAACTCTCAACAAGGAGCGCGTTGATGCACGGGCGAACTGGTGAGCATTGCTATGGTAGATATTGTCACAAAAAAATGAGCATTTCTTAGCGTCTACTTGCCAACATTATATGGCGTTTCATTGTGCGCTCTTTTGCGTTCATCCAAGTACATTCGCCATGCAAAATTGTTCGGAGCATCTCCATTTAGAAGCTCGTGAAGAGCCTCCTCGGTTTGAGTTAAAGTGACCAAAAATTAGTCAATCTCAACCTTTCTATATTTTCAATAGGAGTTGAAGAAGTACAGCAACAACAAATGCAAGCAATGCGATGAGGTCGCTCTAGATAGCCTTCGCGAGACAGCGTTGCTTGCCGAAGACACCTACGCACCGTTTACTTCTCCAGCCTCTTTGCCCCTTTGCCTATTTTTCCTGAATACAGGCACTTCGTCCTCTGCCTTCACCGGCAATCTACCCGACAAGCATCTGTTGCCCTTCTAAGGTCTGAATCCACCTCAATGACGTTCGCCTATCGAAGACGCCTACCTTGTAGCCGCTCTGTGTCCACCGAAGACGCCGGCAGAGACGGACCTGCAAGAGCCTGCACGCCAGAAACGATAGAGAATGACGACAGGTATCCATAAACGTGCGACGGCAACGCTATTTCGCGCGTGCTTCATTGTGCCAACGCGCGTCGCGGTGTTCTTGTGGCAGGCCGACAGAGGGGAGAGATACTTGCCACCAATTCCAGATAGGCCTCTTGTATGGGCTGCTAATTAAGCGAAAGGAGAGGCCATCAAGGGCCCCTGTGCCTGGCGTCCTCAATGCGATTGTCTGATAGACCGGAGGCCACCTGCCGGCCTGCGGCGGACGGCAAAGTGGCTGACGAATGGCGTCGTCGTCCCGAATCGGGCGACTTCGACAGACGGCAATCTTCGGATATCTCCGACTTGCATACGAACGATATCTGCAGTGACGTCTTTCGCTCGCATAGTTTACCTTCCGCGACGGCGCAGAGATGTTCGTGGCCCCCAACGCATCGGAGAATGTACCGACGGCCGAGAATGGGACGCCGTCCAGCTTCTATTGAATCAGAAAACGTTCAACCAGGTTGCGCATTCTGCAGCTGCATTGCACAAACGCGTTTACCAGCCGGACGCCGATCATCAGCGAACTGCGCTAAACATCTGATCTGACACCCACACATGGCTGAGACGCTAATACTGCTGAAAAATGGAACCAATTCCTGAGTGGGGATCTGAGCAGATTAGTTCGATCGCTCGATGCAGAGCCGACGTGAGCGGGCGACGCGTAGTTCGTCAGGCGGCAGACGAGAGAAGGATATAAACGGATTGCTCGCGTACTTGACAACAAAAAGGCGACACTTCGACATTGTCCAGTCCACATTTGTGACTTCGTCTGTAGATTAACCGTCATGGCTTTGCGTCCGTAACTGTGCAGGTCCGCGTATCTCTCTACTGTCAGGACTACAGCGCGACCTCAGCTCGTCTTGGCCTTCGGTCGCTAATCCGACGAGATTGATCGGATCTGACCGAAGTTCTCGCACGTGCGAAATGCATCAGCCGTTGCATAACGCACGTCTAATTCAGCAACTCAAACTCTGCGACGGTTTCGTTCTTCTTCTGCACCCGCTCGGACCCTTCATCTTCGATGACTGATCCCTTCGATCCAATACTACAGTCTCCATTGCGTTTTTTGACGTTTTTTTTCTCTTTGGTAGGTTCACCCTTCGATGACACTCTCGAGACGGACACCTCCTTGTTCCCACGCACGTACGTGCAGAGTTGATATTGCATGTACGACTGCATACTCGATTGTTCACTGTTATGTACGTTCCAATGCCTCATTGACCGAGCCTGCTTGTCTGCTTGGCCTGCCCTTCAGGGGCATCGGTCCGCTAAAAGGCTTGATCAATGTAATTCACTGAAGGGTGGCCTTTCGTGTTTCTCTCGTGGCTGCGACAATGCCGAAGGGGCATCTCCCCGCAGCGACCGCTATGTCAACTGCCTGTCAACATGACCGGGCACAGCCTCGTATAGACACAAGCCTTAACCAATATCGTCCCGATTTTTCGCCGCGGGCCTCGTCCTGGATAGACTAGGCCAACTCAGGCCGGTGGCCTTACCAACGGGATCTGCTTTCGCCTCGCCTTGATCTGCTGTTACCCCTGTCTCCCTCCCGAAGCGTCGGTGGTATCGTGCAGGCGGGTAGTGCTCGGGGTAGCCTTTGCAATAGCGGCCCTCTGTAGTTGACGTACCAGGATATGGTTGCCTGTCCTGAACCGTAGTCTGCCCGTTCCTCAATATGGCGGCTATACGGCGTACGGCAATACGCTTCAAGGTGGGCGGGGCGCTCCGTGGGTAGGCACTCCGTCGCCGGAAAGCGACGCTACGATACCGGACGAGGAGAAAGCCGCCAAAACGAGCGGACACACAGAGAGTAATCCTTCACGATCGGCGAAGTATGACGACAAAATTGCACAAATAATTGCTAATAACAACGGGCTAGTCGTCTGGTTGGTTATCGATGGCGGATTTCGTTGTGTTCCCCTCGCGATGCGCCAGCCGCCCGTTTGTGGCAGGGGCTGACGCCTCGTC
>MNPL01028060.1:4987-19721 GCA_002081605.1 Tropilaelaps mercedesae
CATGAATCGGTAAAAGGTTGAACTGAGCCCAGCCAAAAGGTCGTACTACTGAGTAACAGTTCAGAAACTTGCGTGAAATCACCTCTTTTTCAATTTCAATTGGAAGAGCAATACAAAAGTGCAGAAACTTCTCTCTTGTATTGCGAATAAGCATCCGCTCGGAAAATTATGGTCATTGGACAGAGCTATCAACGAACATAATTCGGTCTCATCATTGTAGCACGAGCCAATCGAAAGTACCGTATAATCGTGTCGCACTGTAACCAATTGTGTTGCTATCGCTCCAGTCTAAAAGATAATAATCTCATGCAACCATCCTAAACGTGACTTACTCCGCCGATGCCCCACGGCAAAGTTGATTCCCCTAATTTATAATACGACTTGGGGCGAAACTCGCAGCTTAAAAGTCTATCAAAGCTCATCTGACACGTTCGCGCGCGATCTACGCAGCAATAGGGTGGCCGTCAAGCTCTTCGTTCCTGCATTAGCGACTGCTGAGGACGTAAAATTGGTAAGGCTCATAAGATCAAAACACCAAGGCGAAGTAGGAAATTAGGGTTCATAGAACAGGCAGTTAACCAAGCATGCATGCATTCTCTCTGACGAAGTAGTGTTGGCCAATACGATACATCCAACTACTGCGGGGAATAGATGTCATTGGCATCGACACCCAAGTACAAACACACTTTTCCATGCTATTCGGATGAAAAATAGGTTTTCCAGGTAAATTAAGCTAATTAGTGCTAAATAACTGTTATGAAGTATAGGAGTTTATCATATAATGAACTGGTTTGGCAGTATTGTTGTGATAAGTTACATTTTCTATGACAGTGTATGATGACGCAATCATAGTGCCCTCTCAATATTAGATATTAATAAAATCGGTCTTTTGCGCAATCGTCGGCATAACACACCAGGCGACAATATTCTTAAAATGATATCTAACGAAAAGCCCTACCTTCTTTAGGCAAAACCGCTTCCTCTTCTCGCATGGAAATTTACAATAGATTATGACTAGCAATCAATGTCACGGCTGCCATCAAGTTCTCTCATGTGTTCTCGTGTCGTTTGTTACATTTTAATGCGAAAAATGCAAATAAATTATTACAAATGAGGCCTTCGAACAGCTATCATCTTATTGGTGTCTACCAATAGTAGTCCTACATCACTGAATCGTGTTTAAAATCAATAAATTCGCCTTACTACCACGATATTTTTTATTTTTAGCGGTCAGATGTTGCTAGTCATGGTGCGTAAACGTGGATCAAATGATTAGACAGTCGCTAATGGCCAATCACTATGACAATGCCACTCTAATAAAAAGTTAACGGAGTTTTATTCATATAAACTCTAGAAACAACAGCAGTCTTATGCGTTCATCATTTACCAGGTGGATGTGAGCGCGAAGAGTCGAGCCATGGAATTCGTCGAATTCGTCTGTGTGCTTTTGCAGCCTTCTTCTGTCGAGGCGACTGTCGGTGCTGGGGGATTCATTCTTCTCGAACTTTTCTCCTAGTTACTTTCCTATTTTGTCGTCTACACTGATTTCGTTTTCTATCTACTGAAGTCGACGTTTCACTTGAATAAAAGAACCCTGTACCCTATTTATTCGGTCTTTTTCTAACTCACTTTTTCTCTATCCTCTAAGTATTGACTAATGGCACAAAACCATTTTAAATGAATGTTGCCGTCCCTCAAATGATGTCGCTCCTATCGTCTTCGAGTAGAGCTGCTATTTTACCATAATCTCTTCTTTAATCGTTGCAAGTTGTGAAAATTGCATAGCCACTTATAGAAGCCCACTTTTCGCACACGAGATCAACTATGGGCGCGGTGCACTAGAACAAATAGATGTTTACTCCCACCACAACGAAGCAGGTGGCCAGACTATTGTACAGAGTGACGATAAACACGCAGCCACCGGTAGCAAACGACGTTTACACTGTCAATTTCTTTCCAGCGTAATTTGAAGTTACGTCTAACTGTACACCAGCTGCTGTTATCGGCGGCTAGCAGGAGCGAAACGATGCCATCACGCCGCGCTTACAATCGCGTATAGGGGACCGGGGGTTGATTCAGACTGGGGCGAGTTTTCGGACTGCGAAAACATACAGCGAGGTGCCAGTTGACGCGCGTCACGGATCTGTGACAGCAGTGAATAATATTTACACTGAGGCACACACATACACACAGCTCAGTTCGCAGCAGTTTTGCCCAGATTACGAATGAGGTGTCCAATCCACGGGTCTCGCCCAATGGGAAAGGGCGGGATGGTGACCCTTACCCTTGTGATGCACGGGCCAACTATGCTGGACTTCGTCATAATTGTGTAGGATGTAAGGAAAGCCCTGTACCTCGGGCTGCATGCCTAGGTCCAGAATGAAGGAAAACTCCACTAAAATGTAAGTTGATGAAGAAGGCTGCTTCACATGTAGGCATGGCAGTTAAGAACACACCCATATACACTTCAGCTACTGGATTATACACCACTACTACCTCAGGCCAAATTTTGAACTTGTACACTTTGCCGTTTTGTTATGGAAAGTAGGATATCAATCTGAAGTTCCTTCTTGGCAAGTAAGGATAGCTTTTTTTCTATCAGCTCAATGCACGTAGCGGATGTAATTGTCCTACTGGCGTGCTAATATTCATAACCCAATGAATTTCAACAAATTGTTTTGTTTTAGCCGGGGTCTGAACTCGGGGTCATCAGATTGACGGACCTACACCTCACATAGTTCGTCATCGTAACAGATGCAGCGTACTTCAGTTAAAGTCACGGTTAGCATGTGTAAGACAGAACACACTTCGAACATTGCAAATTTTGTTCTAAATCCGTACGAACGGCGCCAACGTCTTAAACCATGTAGACGAATGGACGGCATATGTTATAGGAGCCTAGTAACCCACGACCTAAAGCAAAGGTTTCTCGTCTTTACCGAAAAACGGCAAGCAGTCTAGTTGGGTTTACTCACTATGGATATCTACGGGGTTGCATATGGCACCCAATTCAACGTGCCACTGATGAACCAGCGGGAGAGCAATTAATTGCCTTGGTTCCAGCCGTAGTCCAGCTAGAGTAGCGGGGGTCGACAAAACTGTGTAGTAACTGAGCTAGTGTAATGGTTCCGAGCATGCCGGATGGCTTGGGTCTTTGAGACTGAATGTTTTTTATAGCTTCTTATTGAATATAACCGAATACTTTTGTAGATTGTTAGGATCTAGCGTATACACCCGAATCATACACCAGGCGCTAGTCTAGCCTAAGATCGTTTAGTGTGTTTGCTTATCTATATTGTCCTTTTACCTTGGTACTCTACGTAAAGAAAACATTTGTTGACATTGAAGAATTACATAGTCTTCTTATCGTGCTAAGCAGGACAGTATTTGAATAAAAATGTATAAACCTCACGTTATTTGCGTTTAATTACAGGGTTACCGCCTTTTTAGTATTACCATTTGCATTTTTACGCTGAAGCTGTTTGATGTTGCCCATTAATCAAAAGCATAGTTTCCCTTTTAAAACTACAGAATGACCTAACTCACGCATATCTACATTGGCTTTGTTAATTTTATTCATTCGTCCAGTTGTTTCAAAAAAAAACAACTACAAGAACATAGAGAGCAAGGGGAAGATCTCTGGGCAACCTTTCTTCAGAGTTGCTGCTTAAAAATTCCGAAGGCAATTTCTATGTAGAGTGGTCCTTAGGCCATTGGATCGACTAAACGCGCGAGATTCTACTACGATGGCGTGCTCTATACTCTATCCCTCTTTAAGATTGAAAGCATGAAGAACACATTTAGAGTTCGAATATATTTTTTTCAGTTGATGATTATATAAAACAACTTAGCCAGCCTAAGATGAAGTTTCGTCGCAAGGGTCAGGCCCTGATCTAGCGGCCGAACAATCATCGTTGAATGTAAGAGTATCATTTAATATATGATTGAATATTACTATATTCCTGACCGGTAGATTAATTAAAAAATGACAGAAAAAACGCTTGTCAAAAGCTGTTTGTAGGATAAGCAAGAGATACATTTGTCTTACATGTACGTCCCGGTTCAATGGCGGCCTTCGAGAAGGTTGAACGAGGATGTAAACTAACAACGTTGTCGAGGAATCTCAAACATTTAAGCATAAAACATAAAATCGAAGCCCGCCCTATATTTTTTTGATGCGAACATCTAGTTGCTACTCAGTTATAGTATTCAAATGCGTGGATCCACTGTACTTCGGCTTATTGGCAACTAGCTGGACGCTGAACAGGAACGCTCAGCTCGGACACAGTAACGAGACGAAGTATCCGAGGTACGATCTTTTTCATTTTCCATGAGGTTAAAGGAGAAAGCTATCACGGGCACCATCCATCACGACTAAGGTGTTTTCCGCGTCAGTGTGAGAATTCTACTCACAGGAACCTTGAACTGTAAGCCTGAAGCGCGTTTTTGTATACCTGAATGGACCATCGCTTGGAATGAGGTCCTGTTGATCATTTCCACTGCTGAGCAGAAATGCACTTCTCGACATTTGCTCGCAGTCATCACTGAGTTGTTTATAAATTAAATCCGTTCCCCATTCTGATGGCCAAGACGACCGTCCTTCGCACATCGTCGTGGGAACGCAATACGTATGTCACACTCATTTAACTCGGCTTCGATTTATTATCGCTGATTGCATTGTGCACGTCGCATGTCACTAAAGTGTCATATCACCTGTAAGACCTAAAATGAAATCGTGAGCTGATCTAGGCAATGTTCTATGCCATCGTGCTCAACGAGAATCTTCGGCGTACTGTCGTACGAAATTAGGTCTTGTCACGAGCTGCTAGGTTAATAGGGAAAATCGTCCGAGACAGCTGCTAGTCAACTGGATTTTAGTTATACGTGTATATGCGCATCTTGCATCGGCGCGAAAGCGGTTGCCCTTTCTCTGCAAGTGGCAATGGTCACATAAAAATGATTCTGCTTGAAGAAATCCAGATTGACACGTCTGCGTTGTTTGAATAGAAACGCGAAATCGAGGTTGCTACGTGGGAGACGCCAAACGCGCTTTTAGTGTTCAGAGTGGACCCGCGCAGATGAGGTCACAAGGGCAAGTCTCGAAAGATTGGGATCTACACTTCGAATAAACGACGGCAAAAACAGCATTCGCATATGATAACAACCGTCTTTTTTTACCTTTTTGCACTTCTATTTCATAAATGTTCCGCAATGGAAAAAGAACGAATAAGAGGCTCTTGAATACTCCTACATCGTGGACGCCTCAGATTCACCTGTGGCGTAGCTCGATGCTGAAGCCAAGCGTTTCAGAGCACTGGGCGGCCGTGTTTATTAACCTACGTATTCCAAAGACAAGTATATATATGACTTAACATTCAAATGACATATCCATGACTCTTGTCCTTTACTATATAATAGTTAGCACCGAAGACTGATTTATTCACTCAAGACATAATACGCATGAACAATTCAATCTGCTGTAAGGTCAAAACTGTCTAAATGAAATGCATATTTCATTTGCTTTTCGTGCTCGTTTTGTTTGAACTTTCCACATCAAGCCGTACTGACAGCTGAAGACGGTAGCACCCAAGAGCCAACGATCTTCGATCGTCTTTATCAGCTAGCATCGTTACGGGAAGATAAAAAGAGGAAGATTTCGTGACATAGATTATACAGCATACAATATATATACATCATACAATATACAACACACAATATAGCGTGAGGATTTACTTCTGTAAAGTACTACCAAAGCAACGCTAATGGAGAAAATCTTATTGGCTGAGCAGATAAGAACTTGTTCTTGCTTCTACAGCTAAAAGAATCATAAAGGTTAGAATGGACAGAAGCCAGTCATAAAATTATACTTCGGTACTTACAGTGAAGTAAGGCAAGGTAGCTATGTAGTGTCGCTCTGTTCCCAATAGTTTCCGGTTTCCTGGGGCTCGGAACGAGACAGTTTGCTTGGATTCAGGGAAAGTTGACCAATTGCCAGACCTTCCCTTTACTATATTGTTTTGTACACGAGCTACTTGAAAAGTATTTTTCAAATGCTCTCTTTAATGCGCACATACAGGCACACATCTAGACATCATATCATTTGTACATCGAACACCTGCGTGTACTGTCCTTAGCCACGTCTGGCATCTATGATCCTTAAGCCTAACTTGGCTGGAATCACATATGCATACAATCGTGATGCTGTCTAGTCGGAATGTTTGTTGAAAATGGAACCTGAATATTAATCCCATAGCAAAAAACACAGAGACGCAATCAAACGGAGGAAGTGTGATATTGTCAAAAAGCATTGGAGCTATTGGAATGAAAGCATGGAAAAAATATTATGTGACCTATTATCTGCGCCTACTGCCCAACACTTACTATGCGTTATTTAGATATTTTTTATTTTCCCGTCTCCTGCTTGCTAACATAACAATAGATTGAATGTTCTGCTTAATTCATTCGATATTTTCTTTTTTGTCGTCAGTGTTCATCTAATCTAGCACCTTTTGTCAACGCGATCAAGTGGAGCCCTCGACCAATGGCAGCTATCCGCTTAGAATAGATATTTTCCAGAATAGACCGTCGGCGGCAAAAGTGTTTTATGCTATTACTATTATTACGCTCGGGTTGAGCCAACAGGAAGAATAGATTTTTTTGAGCTAGCGTAATTTGTGAATTACCCGCACTAACGGACGCAATTTTACCAATATTGACTTGAAATATTTATTTATTTCCTGGAAGCTTCAGGAAAGAAAGTGATGCTTCTAACGAAAGGTTTTACAATGGAGTTAAAGCGATAGCAAAATTTAGTGTAGTGCAGTGCTGTGCAGAAAAATCAAAGGCGTGTGGTACGTTGTTATTTTGGGCCGGCAAGAATGCCAAGTAGATCCATCGAAATTGTATCATTAAATTAATCCAATTCGTCCGTTGTACTAGTTGAGCTGGTCAGGGAATCTCTTGATTAATCTGAAAGCTAAGTTTTGAAAAAATTTATCGGCTTGGTTTGGCATCCCTGATGATATCTGCAGATTAGAGGCCTAATAATTAAGAATTTCCAATGAAATATATAACGAGTTATTCGAGAATCGGCCTCGAACCAAATAAAATTCAACTAATATATTCAAAATATCATGTAAAAAATCAACAAAAATATCGGGTTGTGCATACAGTGTCAATAGGGGAGGCTGTATGGCTATGCACATTTAGAAAGGCCAAACGCTTCCAGAGTGTGAGGCACATACACTGATGTAGTAAGGGACGGATAATATTCTAAAGATGAACAGAGCAAAATAACTGAAACGAAGACATTGAAACAAGCTCGTTCAATTGCCGGGGTCACAACAAATATTGTCACAGTCACTTCTGCGCTTTTCATTTTCGAATCCATTTCATTCATTTATATATATATACATATATATACATATATATATATATATATGTTCAGAAGGGGCCGTCTGCTTTTGGCGGAGTCAAGCGTGAAGCCAAAGAATACACGTGCAGTCGTAATGACGTCATCATGGTCCTTCATGTATTCGTTTTACTACCAGCGGTTAGACACAGAGTGGAGACAGAATGTGTAGGGCCACTGTTGAGCATATGGACTTAATATGAGGTGTTAGAACAGCATAACATGAATAGATGCCCTGATCGACTAGCACTAGCCCGCACAGTCCAACATAATACATGGAAATCGAAAGCGCGATCACGCGACACAATGATCGTATCCTAAAGAGATTTCGAGAGAGAAAAGGAGAAATTCGCAAAAAGACTGACAGGCAGCCAGGAGGGACGTGCAGCAATACGAATTTCAATGATGATGATGAAACTAATTTTAAGCGGCAGGCCTTGTGATGGTGTGATAAGAACAGAACAATATCTGCCGGTAGCGCGAATGTAAGAGCAAATGCTGTACGGCCGATGCAACTATGGGGATTGTTGGCTGCGATTTACTTATTCATTTCTGCTAGCGATATAGCCGCAGATTTGATTAGCGTTGAATCTAGCTTCACATACCATGCACCAATCACAACGAGTCAATCCTTTCAGTACACTAGTACGGGTTTTATTATTACTATTGTTATCGGCACCGCTAACATAGACTTTAACAGCGACAATGACAATTGTAAAAATAACAGCAAAGTATGACTAATATATGACAACAAATTGCATATTACACATCAGCCTTATTTTGTGGACTTGACATATGAAATAGCACAGATCGATTTTGCTTTCAGGCGGCGGTAATATACATATACATATATAAAAGTCGTCGCTAAAAATAGCTGAATGGTGCTATTGGCAATTACGAAAAAGCAACAACGACCGTAATTTCTTGCCATCATCTGAGCCCTCATCTCTCCATTTCTAACATTTACCTAATTTATTTTGTAGTATGTTTGCCCTTAAGACCTAAATATAGGATGGAATTCGGTGTGGAAATCGTAGGTTTGCATATTTAACATCACAATACGTATCACATCATACTGCACGCCCGCCCGATGGTGTTCAGGTCCGTTGTATGCTTAGAGAGGTAGGTGCAGCTATCTTTGTCGGCATAATTAGGTATGTAAATCTAACATTTAGTTAATATGGGCCAAAGGCAAGCGCATGGTTTACTGGAAGAACCATTATGCTCTTTTCCATTACATTTTGCCAGCACAATTTTGCCTGTACAAATTCGTACACATGGGATGCTACGAAGATAGCAAAATAGTAAATGTCTAGAAGGTGTGTTTTTTAATGAACTGCGAAGTTCGGCAGTTTTGTACACTGCACTCACATTCATGTCGGGTAAACGAATCTGTGCCGTATGATGAAAGTGTCAACGCAACAGCTGTCGCAAATTGTCGATTCATGTTCAATCATAACTAAAGATAATTGCCTCCCAAGGTAATTAATGTTCATTTCGCCCCAAGTCAAGTGTAATCGAGCCATGAATCAGTACACAATCCCAGTAAGTGTCCAATAGGTGAACTAATTTCTCCTTACGATGTTAACCTATGGCAGACGTAATTTACATAGCTTTTCATCCAGTGTGCCATGTAAAGTAAACAACAATAGTAAATTTGTTAACTGAAATTATTGAAGATCGTTATACCAGACTCTGCGGTTTGAGTCTTACCATAAGGTGATCATACGATATTTATAATAATATGTTAAACTGGCAGGTATACAAATGACACATTCTTTCTCTTACGCATTATGTGTCTCTATTTACGAGCATTTATATCCTACATAAATAAAGAGCCGCGCAGGCGCCTGCCAGCCTGTGCTATTTTATCGTTTTTCCGTAGATACTTGAGATTTCTTACGCATACAAAAAGATAACTAAAGCATTCATTGTAGCGACCAATTATTTCCCTACCACACATACCTGTTAAGTGATGGCGGAACGCTTTTACCTTAACCAAGCCTGCAGCAAGAAAAGTAACATCAAAACACAAAACCTATATTCACAAGTTACAATCATGTCTTAGGTGAATGGTGCTACAGATAATATCAAGCGCCCAAATGGGATGTTTTGCAGCTGAACACTGTATAACCACTTTAACATACCCTGCTCGTGGTAGCTACAGAGGATTCATTGCGCAAGTGAAGGGTTGTGCGTACACGATAAAGAGTGATTCGCAAGACACGTGGGCGTCACGCGTGAGTGTGGTACTTTTGATCTAACTCAGATATGTGAAGATCGTGGGAACATTCAAAGAGGAACAAGTTGACACCAATGGGTACATAAACGTATTCTTGTACATCATAAACATAAGGTAGAAAACGATACTTCTTCTCTTGATTTCCCTAGATCCTTATATATTGAACGCTGGTTACAGATTTAACTGCCACGCTGGACCAGCGCGTTTTTGGTGAGCTTGGCCGTAATTACTGTAACGTCGGCAAACCTCTTATGGTAGCTTGACTTACAAACCCATACGTTATTTTTAGCTCCTTTTTTATTCTTCTAAATGGCCGTAGAGTTGTAAAAATATTCATCATTTTTTCAGTGCTGACCCTCAGCCAATATTTCACGCCTACGGTGTCAATTATTCGAAAAAAATTTGATTCAAAAAAATATTGACACGTATAAAGGACATGTCACAAACCGCGCACTGCACTATTTCACAGGAAATAATGATGGCGGTCCATTTTGGCACTATCGCTGGAAATACGACGAGTGCTAAAAAGGTTCAAAATAACCACGGCCCAGTTTCCAAGCACACTCGTACGATCCATGACTATGAGCGCGTGTGTGTGCGTGTGATGTGGGCCCTAATCCGAGTTGACAATCCGCAATGTATACGTGCAATGTACAAGGTACGATTTTGCTGAACGTTTACCGAAGTAACCAAGACAGATGATTAGTTAAGACTTGGATCAGGTCAGGGGTCGCTTAGTTTATGAAGTGCAGGTGAACTACCTATGCCTATCGTAGATATCGGTTCTATTTTCACGGCTCGGTACGATCGCTGATCGCTAGTAAAAAGATTCTAGCTAAAGAGATTGTAAACGTAGATCAAATGGGATTTCTTCCGTAAGTTGATTATGGCCAAAATCGCGCAGGTACAATACGTCAATGTGAATAGTAACAGCACTTCAACAACGCTGTATCAAAGGCAAATTATCAATAGAAAAATCCCAGACGTTGGGTCTGCGGCTACCCTATCCAAGAAATTGACGCAGATGTGTTAGGGCTGTGGGCACATTCGAAAGGGAAACGGGTCAAAATCAATGAGTACACAAACGTACTTCTGTACGTCATAAAAACAGAGTTGACAAAGAGTACCCCATCTCTCTATCTGTAAAACAGCTTCGCTCTTTCACTCATTCGCTACTTGTATAATCGAAGCTTTTCTAACTCTCATCAGGAAGTATCAACGACATCAACATTCTCATCGTCAACGGATAGAGCCTCCCCCGGAGCCAGGTGACGATTTGTGGATGAGTCGGCCGAAACATACCATCATCTGTTTCACGTACAAGGAACTTCAGTCAGATGAATCCAGCACCAGCAGCAGGAACGAAGACGGTCGAAGCCAACCACAACACCTACGGACATTTTCCAGGCGGCCCCGTACGGGGGCGCGTTTTCTCGGCAACGGTTGTTCTGATCGTGCAGTTGGAGACTCTCGCTGCTATCAGCCGACGGTGACAGATGGGTCGGGTAGCAGCGTTCTCCCGTTCGTGGTGAGGAGGAACCTATTCGATGTCAACACCACGCACGTGACAGTCAATCGGGCGGCAGAAGACAGAAGCGGCACTAGCTGCAGTATTTGGCTGGCAGAAGACGCTGGTGGTACTGAACAACGAAATACGAGCAAGAGGACGCCGAGGTACGAAATAGGTATCCACCGACAGTCTCATACACGTGAATGCGCTAGTCACCATTACTGCGAAATGAGGTCGTTGTCGTCTGGGACCGCATCACTCGTTGTACCGTTACCAATTATTCGGTGGATAGGAGGAAACCGAAAACTGACGAGGAAAACGAGACAGGGTCGCCGGCGCCGTTAGCTCCAACGCGGTCGGTGAATCAACATTACACTGAGCTTAAGGTGAGCCATTAGCTAAATATTAGTTACACGCCACATCCGTGCTAGCGACAGGTTATTGTGAAGTGGTTAATTGTGGGGGATGGACGCACATACAGGAAAGAAAACATCGACGCAAACAAGTTGGATTACGAAAAACTGTTGTGACGATTAGCCAACGTGTGCGTGAACTAGATAGGTATATTATACCATAAACGTGTTACGCCCAGATGCGTAGATAACAATAAAATCGAAATAGCCACAATTATTCCTTACGTAATGCTCTAACACCCGCGTATTGATGTGTAATGTGTGTTTGTGTTGTTGTGCGTATGTGTATGTGTGTCTGTGTGTGACATCGCAACGAATTGAGGGGTAAGAGACAGTACTTGGCCACTCCTCATGGACTGAACTACGGAGTAGATGTGGTGTCGTATGATACCGCATCTACTAAGTTACGACATCTATCAAAATCAGTGCCATTTAAACTTCAAAATAAGCTTCTCTGTGGATACAATGCATTTAAAGGAGCTTCTCTCGTCCGTTGCTTCAGTTTTGAACGGGTAGTTGACTTCGATACGGCGTTCTCGTTTCCAACACTAGCTGTCATCACGGCAGTGCCATTCCACCCTTGTTGCTCCGCGTTTTTTATTGGGAGCTGCGCTTGAATCCGGGTGGATTTTGTGCATCCGGTGCAGTGCTTAGTCTGATAAAATTGGTTGTTACCATTGAATTCACATGGGTACCAGTGGTGATTACTATAATTGTCCGCTGGTCCGCTCATAACACCAACTGGTTTTCTTTTTGCCTGTCACGATCACTCGAGTTTTACGTTTGTCTGCAGTGATTAGCCAAGGCCATGAATAGATGGCCGTAACTCGACTTTGGGCACCGCGAAAACTCCGGTACAAACATTATCGACTGTTGTCTTGATATTCAGAGCAGAGGAACGAGTGTCGGCCAAATGGTCACCATTTCGATACGCTGATTTTCCGACTGTAACCGACAGTCGAACTGCTGTTTTTAGCACTAACTATATTTGCTCATAACCTAGTTAACGTCCATCTATTCGGGTCATCCGAATTTCAGAACGATCGTTGTCCTGTCATGTTAGCTATTTCTCTCTACGAAGTCCTCGCCGCTACACAACAATACTACCATAAGCAGGTGTCAAACATCCATTGTTCTTCCCGGTAAATGCCGCCATGCGAATCTGTACCGTATAAATAGAAGCTTCGCGCAGCCGTTGATGTTATATATGACATACGAAACGTTGATATGACGCTTAACTTTAAACACATACAAGGTCTATTGTCTCTGCTATTATAGACCCCAAATAAATTGAAGTAGCAGAAGTGTCAAATAATATACAACTTGACGTTATTGAAGGCACTAGGTACACAGTAGTGCCATCACTCACTCTGTAATTTTCGAGTCGCAACTGACATAATTGGACGATCTTTGCTAAGTTCATCTGAAGGAACTGAATGGCCGGTCTGAGTTAATGCTCATTCTGCTTGTAGAAGTGGTTTTAGAACTTACAGCTGCTCGGTCTTGGTCTTCAGTCTATTGGGGCAAACAGCTATCTGAGATTCGTAGATAATTCACTACGGCCTGTCTACATACAGCACAAGCACATCGAGATATTTGCTTGCAAATAGCTAAATGCCGTTCGACACTGTGCTTAACCAATGGCCAACACGCAACGAGACACTCATAGCTAGCAAATGTTGTGTCTCTGTCGTTTGCAATACGAGATGACTATTAAGGGTTTACTTTTTGTAGCTGAATTGGATAATTGCTAAGAAAATTCACTATTCTATGTGAAAACTCAATACATTCAATTACAGTTTTCATTTTGCTATTTGTTATACCACAGATGCTCAGTTTTCCTCGAAAGTACAGATGACGGTTTTACTGCAATCGTCATGCCAGGCGCGCCGAAATAAAATACCGAGATTTGTAGACAGCGTATTTTTTGGCAAATATTTTACGTCGTGCAGCGCCTTTAGAGTTAGTCCTCACTCTATATTCAGAAATGTAAACTAACCCGTTAATAAAGCTGCAGTTTTTGTTCGTATTTCAATGCGTATATACGAAAAAACGAGTAGCTCGCACAGGCAGGTGTAAGCTTAGGTTTATAGAGGACTTCCAAGGAACATCCAATATAGAGTATTATAGAAGAAGGACAATGCAATGTACTACCATCTATAATATAAATTTTTTGTCGTTATCGTTGATCACGTTACACCTTGAGCTGCTTTGCCAACCAGTGTTGTGAAGCTTGTTGTTTTTGCTCTGTCCGTCATAAAATTTTACTCACTCAAGTTTCATTAGCTTTAATTCACAATGCCAGTAGAAGCATCATAGCTGTTGGCAAACGAGGTGACCGTCTATTTTTAACGAGTGTGAAAGAATGGAGTTTGTCGTCTTTTTCCTCATCTCTTATTGGTCTCACATTAGGTAGCCGACGGGGTACTCGTCCAAAAGGATGGCTTGTAAAATATGTGGGCCGGAGAAAAGCTTCTAGGAGCTTCTGCTGCTTGCCAGTTATAGAGCAAACTCAAATGTTTCCAATAGCACAATGGAAAGGGGAGACGAAAATGCTCAATTAAACGAACGCTAGCAGTATTCTCCAAGGACATAGTCTCCGACCTGCCATCGCCAATTTGCGTCTTATTCATACACCGAAGACATATGGAGTGACCTCACACGCACTTGAGCGTCACATGGGCAAATGTTCACAACAGCGGCTGTGCGAGCTTGCACTACTGAATCAAGGCGAAGCTTAATCCTTAGTGTATGTGTATATATCAGCTTATAAATACACGACTCAGATGCTCTGCGTGTGAAACAACAAGGCAAAATACAATGTGATTGCATTCCAGCTAGCGAAATATACAGAAGCAGATAACGAGACTCACGGCACACACAATTCGCTTATTTCGTCCGGTAACTGTTCAGGCCGGCGGATTGACTAGGCTTAAACGGTTTATTCAAACATTAATGATAAAAATTACCTCAGACACATCTCTGACACAAAGCTATTCTAGTGAATGTAAGGCGAGGTTGGAAATCAGGGGGCGGGAGGTATATTCTCTTTTTTTTGGTGCGCAGAGATACGGATACCGCCGCGATCAGTTTCAATGACAATCATCTGGCAGTCGTCCACTGCACATAGACAGCACAATTATATGTATATATATATA
>MNPL01028061.1:0-13389 GCA_002081605.1 Tropilaelaps mercedesae
ATATATATATATATATATATATATATATATAAAGCGGTACAACTTCCTAATTACCCAAAAATTAAGTACTTATATGTAGTGGATGCACAACATTTCCGTTTTTACCGAAATAATCTTACCGATTGTCGAACCCAACGGTGGCGGAAATACGCGCTTCATTGGGTTTGTAAGTCCCACACTAGTCATTGAATGGTTACAGTGACGTGCTAGTGCCTCAACATTACCCGAAGCCCCCACAGAAAACATTCCCATTTCGTTCCGCCTAAAATAAGATGATTTACCTGTAGGTGAGAGAACGTGGCACCCTAGTACGTAATTAAATGTTGCACATTCACGTATTAAGGTACTTTAAGAATTAACAATTTCATCATCTTAGTTTTTTGTAAGTTAACGCTGCTTTTCCGCTTGAAGGTTAAGTCAATAATTAAGTATAAGACTTTTGGCATTTATATATTCATGTAAACACTTTCTGTAGAATCTAACTAGACTGTCAAAGCTTTACAACAATTGAAATTTGACACTGCCCTTACTTTGTTCATCACTTAAAAATAATGGATCCAGAAGTCCTCCCTTTGTCGTCAGAGCTTCCGTCGATTCAATGTTTCATTGGTATAAAAGCAAAAGATGGAGCTATGCATAGCTGCTTATTATGTAGGTAACCCTATGTGCGTGCTGTGTTAGCTGTGTGAACGTGTATCAGACGAAAAGGTCCCCAAGGGAATGGACGGACTGTTGTAAAGAACAGTGAACTTTTCATTTCACTGAAACAAAAGAATAGACACCTATACCTAAGACAAACTCATTAGAGTATCAGAGTGGCAGTTAATCTCTTAATACCTTTGAGGTCTATAACTTCAACTTGGTCTTAAAATGCTTATGGTTCGGGATTATTTAAGCGGTCTCCGCCAAGATAATCACCAAATAGCAAAGTACCCGAAATCACGTATGCATGTCTTTATATGTTCAGCTAATGGCTGATGTCAACCTAGCGCAAAACAACGACGAAAAAGTGTCGAAAATGTCGAATAGTGTCAACCTTTGTGTGCAAGCTTGACCACGGTAAAAGGGGGCTTATCATCACTTCCTAGATTGAATAAGAGGGCCGAGAAAATGAAGGCGAAGTTGTATGTGTTTTCCTGTTGGTGACTACTAATGAATCCTACCGGTCTATACACGAAATGTACACAGATGCTGCACTCAATCACGAACGCACGCCCTAGATATTCTCTAGGTATTTCACATGGAAAAATAAGCAGCTACAAAGCAATAGACTGATCCAACTAATCTTGTCTACTTGTGAACCGGCTGATCTAGGGTGTTTCGAGCCTGTCCAAAGTTGACTGGGTGCCTCCAACGAAGACAACATCTGAAGGAGCTGGTATTTTCGCCGAGTTTTAGCAGTGACACTATCTTAGGCTGCTAGTAACGAGCAGATTGGATAGCGGAGGTGGGTGAAAGACAGGCAGAGAAGGGGTCCAGTACGTTGAATCGAGCGACGGCAATCTCTTGTTCCAGCGGACAGAGCGCCGGAAATTCGGAGGCCGGCCTTTGTTTCAACGACATAGCCCGGCTAGCTGCTATAAACTCGACTGTGGGACCAACGAGCTTTTCCAGGAGAAACTAACAGTGTGACTAGCAAAGCAACACCAAAAAAGCGTTCCGACAAACACGCCTCTTCCTTTGCTTGCTTCACTTTTACCTGCATAACGACATGAGCGTTGCATAATAATTTTATTTCTACTGTTCATTTACTATCACAAAAATAAATAAACCAGAGATTAATTTATTTTGGCTTGGTCTACTGGAAGACTCTTTACTTTGAAAGTTTATGGCGAACATTTTTAATTAAGCTAGTTTATCTCAGTCGCCGCTAGGGCTCCTGGGAAAACAATTACAAACGTCACTGAATGAAAATATAATAAATGCTACATATTTAGTATGAGGCATCTTGCAGATCCAATGCGTAGTAGAGATTGACATCGATAACTGACGATGTCTAATGTTAATCAATATCCAAATATGTACAAACAGATGAAAAAATGCGGTTAGTTAGAATCTCGCCGCCCTTGTACCATTGCGTCGAAAGCACCATACACTGTTAATTAACGCTTTTCAGAGCATGGAGCTTTTATGCGAAATAGGGCATTTCTATGTAATCGATGTTATGCAAGTACCGTACTGCTTTTAATAAAGCGACTCTTTTATAATCAAAAGCTGTTCTTCCTGTCTCTAAGACGAGGGCAATTGAGCTAACAATTATTATTCACACCTCAATATTTCTGCTCTTTTACTCCGTCCATATAGAGACTGAGACTTTGGGTAGTAACGCAGAGTAACAAATGCCGGCATTTACGATCTCTTAAAAAAGGCTTGTCTATATTGTTTTTTGGTGGCGCTTTATGGACTGTTTTTCGCTGGCCGATGCTTGTTGTCACTTCGACATGAGGAGGATGTTGACAGAAAAACACATCACACCATCCATCCACTCTCGCCCCCGTTCAGGCGGCTATTACGAATCAGAGGAAGCTATTAGCCACGCCTGAATTATTAGCTCTTCTTCAGGCTTGACACGTTCTCGTCATGATAGCGTACGCCAAAGCAGGAATATCTCCCCTCATTATGGTTCGCCTATGAGCGAAAAAAAGGATCTTTTCTCGAAGTTTTACCGCATCGGTTACCTTTATCAACCTCAATACACACAAAGCATCGTCTAACAACACCCATGAAATAAAAGATATTGAACCCGATGACTCGAGAAACTCGAGTCACCCTTGTCATATCGTAAAATTTGTTGTTACAAATGAAATCTGTCATCTACTTTGGCGTCTCCGTAGACGTCGACATGGCCGAATACTTCCACTGTCGGCGGTGATGAAAATAGCCGAGAGGAGGAACGATAATTTGGAGACCAGGAACAGGGGCAAAACGTCCGTAGAGGAATTATTATAGCAAATGTGTTTCAGCAGAGTATTTCAGCATAATATCGCTATAGGATTTTGGGCAGCATAGTGATTACCGTAATTTATACGAAAGAGGAACTGAAAAATCATAATTTTAGTCTAATCTATCTTTAATCAAAGTTGTCCTTCAAAGTGGCGATTCTGGACATACAGCTAGCTTTTCTCTAGATTGTCAGGTTCTTGATTTGACCATCTCTCTAGCCTGCCACTGTCATCCAAAGACAATAAAAATAAGAAAAACTACTGCGGATCAGTTTTGCTCACACCTTACATGTAGGTTTAGTTGAGGTTTGTTTTTCGTTTTGTCCTACTCCAAGTTCTCAAAATAATTCATTTCAGTTGTTACTACGTGCGTTCTTTATAACCAGCATTGAACCAGGCCATTTGGCTTTAAAATTTACAATTTACTTTTCCTTCTTGACGCACTGACTGCACGATATTCGTCTTGCTCTCTAAAAGATCTCTGCTTTTTGCACTTACTGACATGACCTCCGATACGGTAATCAACGCATTGTGCTTTTTGACGATTTATCACCACGCCCAGACAAGATCGTAGTTAGGCGCAGTGAAGCAGTATGAGTCAGATGGACGGAGCGTTACAATAACGGATGTGGTCAAGCGGGATTAATTTGGGCGTACCGGGACGACGTTTTCGTCATTTTTTACAAAATTTCTCTCTCTTACCCTGGTCTTTGGTATTTCGGAACTATTCTATTGACGAAGAAAAGCGGCGCTTCTAGCGCCGCACGGTGGGGGACGGAAAGCCACCATAGGTTGCCCTTTGTTTCGGGCCGCGGCCCGTTTACGCATTCGTCGTTAAGACGGCTTATCAAAAATTCGGCAAGATTTATCCACTCATTCTTCTCGTTCGCTAACATATACTGCTGCGTATAATTTCTCTATTTCTTTCTATGTGGTCAATGTATGTACTTACGTTCTACTGCGACAACATAAAATTTATAGGTACAGTCGGTGTGATAATAATGGCAATAATAGTTACACTAACAATAATAATAGTTATAATAATTTTTGTTATTTTTATAATGACACAAGTACTGTAGTACCATTTCATTTCCATTTTGTTTGAAATGATAGTTCCACGGTGTTACTTATCTGGTCTACTTTTCTACAAATACTGCACAAGTTTTGCAAATAAATCCAAGATACCGATGGAACATCATCGGACCTTTAACTCAAGATAGTAACGCAACGCTGTCGCTTCCATTATGAATTTAAACACCACCAAAGGCATTTGGACCGTTTAGTCATTTACTGTGGGTTAATGCAGTGTGTTTTGTAAACGATCAATAAAGCAATATTACTACTGAGTATTGTGTGTTTGAATAACATCGTTTATTTCTATGGTGAACAACGTACATTATTCGTATTGCGACAACGATTACGATTGCTTATAACAATCTTTGTAGACTAACCGGCCGTCGAGCCCAGTGGCTTGGTGCATTCGTGTGCGCGTAGCGACCGGAGGGGACACGTATGTGCACGGGTTCGATTCCCGCCGGTGCACATTTACATATATATAGGGTTGGTATTACGAAGTAATGCAAAGAGCGCTACCGTGGACAGTAAGTGTTGGCTGATGCTCAGCCTTAAGAATAAGAAAGACTAACTGGCCGCTATTATGCTACCATTCTTATTATGGACCGTATACTAGCATACCAACATAACAAATTAAGGTTACCCGTACATGAAGCGGTTTTAAAAAACTTTTGCCCATGTTCATTTATTAAAATGTGGAAGTAAATACCTCCCTTTTAAAAAGAAACAAGAATAGGATGGTCGAAAAAACGCTTAATATTGTGTCAGCATTTGTCATCAAAAAACTAGCATGACCCAGACATTTCTGGATACATTCACTGTGTCATCCTTGATATAACTGGATTTCAATTCTGATTGAAAAAATGGCACTAAATTGAAGCATGAATTAAAGCACGAGCTTTATTGTTAGTGGAGTTCTTCGCCTGCGCCAAGAGTTGTTGTTAATTTTGAAAGATCGATCCTCCGCAAATGTCGCTCCTCCACCCTTAGGGACTGTGTCGTAGGGTGCAATGTCCCAAAGAGCTTTACAGGGATGACCACTCGTTGTTCAACTTTTCAATTTCAACTCATCCACCGCCTATTCCAGTGATATCCCGCGGGCTGCACTATTATGGATTCGTTAGCCAGTTACGTGACTAACTCCGTTGCAACGGATGATGACCCATTTTATTACTCTCTGCTTGTCTGCAGCAAAATAGCGAGGGCATCGACCTTCATTGACAGGCTTTACCCAACTGTTTAAGCGTATGAGTGGGATGTGGGAAGGATGGGGACGGGGTATCATAATAATCACGTTTTGCCTATAAAAATAACTTGTACGGTCTAGTATTGACTAGATTTGCTATACCGTGGTACATATAGGTTGCAAAAAATCAAGTGTCTTTTTTCGACAGGCAAGATTTTGAAATGGACGTCTGTCAGTGATGAAGAAGGCAGTCGAAAAAGCATTTACTCGTCTTAAATTGGCCCGTTTTTTAGTTGAGTTTATTGTATCGTTGCCTTTTCTAAAGACACGGAGTCATAGGCGAGCTAGTCTGCTAAGACTATACGTATCGTAAAGAATCTCAGCTTGAAAAAAATAAAATACTAGGTGTCCTCTCGTCTTACCTGGTTTAAAAAAAAACTAAGTAGATTTTTATAACCCTCGAATTTAGAGGCGTCACAGATGGAACGTGCGTAAAGATGTTCAAATGCAGTTTAGTATTAACGCAGTCCATTCTATAAGTTTCAGCAAGTCCGAAAGCAGGTCCATCATAGCCATGATGATAATAGTGACAATTATTATTTTATTATCATTATTATTATTAGTAGTAGTAATAGTAGTACTAATGGTAGTATTTATAATTGTAGCTTTCTGCTAGACGCTTCTAGTGGAGCGCATTAACGGCCAACCTTTCTCCGCGGCATCACCCCCTATTACCACTTTGCCCTTCTTCATAGGACCATTATTATTATATGACCATTCAAACAAAATGAATGCTCTTCTTTGAACCAATTCTGTAACAGACTCTAAAGAAGCGAACGTGGAAAGCAGCCATCTGCAATGTAAAACGAAAAATCTTGCGACCGTTTACTTTGAACGACAGTGAAGGCCCGAAGTCGGGTCTTTAAGAACTGAATGTCAGTCTGGCTGTTCGGAGAGGAGACAGAGGTGCTTTTGAGCTATTAAATATTGGCAGCTAGTTTTGTACCTACTCATTGTATTTTACAAAGTTGTTCTGATTCACTGAATTATTTTTTGTATTTAGAACAATAGTATTGAGCTTATAGGAATAAGACAAATTCTGAGATTAATGTAGGGCACAAGTTTAGTGTTGAAATGTTTTTCTGAAAATGTATGTTTTCTGACTTGTTCGCGTGTCCTCAACATGTTCTCGTATATGAAAAACGAGTTTCAACTCGGAAGAGTACGTTTACCAACTACGGGTTCGTAGTACGAGCATTACAAAAGCAATACAGAAGTTAAACGATAACAAGTTCAGCCAGAAGAAGATAATATTAAATGTAGTATCATCAAGCATCCTCTTCGCTCTTTTTACAGCAGAACAGAAAGCGTTTCGCCCAATTAAAATGAAACTGTTCAATTTCCCTTTATAAGGAGTAGTACATACAATCAATCCGCAGTTAAATGAAGGGGTGGATGCTAGGGTTCTCCTACTGAACAATAAATACAAAAACTATGTACCCAATATTAACAAGATATAGCACAGTTTTACATGTACTGTCCATTATTTCGCTGTTTCGTGTAGACCCCGCTTAGGCACGATGGTCATTAGCTGGCCAAGGCTTTGCGTAGTTATCCATGTTCCTACTATTTTTATCGCGAGCCATCGTCATTTGCTCTCCGTATGATGATAATAGCACGCCGCCAGCTGGGCGTACTTTAGCACAGAACAGTATTACATTAAACAAGAAGGAAGCCGACCATCTGCTGGCAAAGGAATCTACAAATATCAGCAAGTAAAAAAAAACAAAAAAGTGATCGTATCGCTACCACCAGGGCCGAATTCTAACCGCAAATATCTGAAATAGCTGAAAAGCTTGACGCGCCAAAACTGGACCAGCAGCGGGAGTTCGGACAGGCCAGGGAATCGGGCACTAAAATCAAAGAGAAGTGGTTGGTTTGTTACAGCTACGACACCAAATCTCGAAACCTTAACGAACGGCCACAACAATGATATCATCATAAAAATGCAGCGACAATAACAAACCGACTTGTTTTATTGATCGTCAAAATGTAAACATGTGTCTTTAAAAGAGAAATTCCTCTCAGGCGAGGTACCACCGAAGAAGATCTGTGCGAAGCATTGCCTTATAGCATTCGGGCTGTTGCCTTCGTTGCCTGAAGTCAGAGATGGCCAATAAGTCTGTACAGGCGTTGCAAGTCTCGTATACAGACACACCTTTTGCCAACGCGGCTGCCTAGTTCACTGACAGCTGGACTGTAACATTTCGCGCAAAAATGATTCAGCAATGGGGACTAGTTGGGCGAAAATGTTAGTACGGAAATTTACCACAGGGGCGCTGGTTAGATTACCTAATTATGCCCCCTGGTATCCGGAAGAAAAACCAATGAATACTTCGATGGTGCTCACGTGACTTCAGAAGGATCTCGGAAGGCCACACGCAAAAACAGAACCAAAAATAATCACCGTTGGTGAAACGCTAATGTTTATGCACGACGTCGCTATTAATTACTATGATGGCGAGAATAAATCAACCACCAACTGCCATCCTATCAAAAGCACGACTCAGCCGTATTTCGTCTCGACAAAAAACCCATGAAAATATATTTAAGACTAAGTTGATTTTGCGCTTGACCAAGCATAACACAATGCATCTGCCACAGCACTTCAGTAAGTCTAGCGAAACAACTGTGAGTGACACTTCATTAACATCAGAAGTGGTAGTTCGTTTAAAGCAAAACAACTTATTTTTTTAAAAGAAAACAAAGCGCTCCAACGATTTAGCACAAATGCAAATACGCCGTTATTTACATCCGTACACTTACACATCCGTACACATCCGTACACATTTACATAAACGTTATAGAGGTACATGAAAACGTATGACTTTGCATTTCCATATGGCTATCACGTCCGTGATCCTATACCAATACGTACACACAGACACACAAATTTCGTTCGCGGATTACGGAGAAAAATCAACTCACGCACGCATGTTTCATTTGCCCAGTTTTTTGCACGTTTCATTCATAGATTCTGCTTTGTTACAGCGTTGTTTAGCCAACCGTGAAGAAAAGAGTAAACAGGTATATCTTGCGGCGTCATATTTCCACTGTATCAGTCGGTGTCTCGTCATTATTGGCATGTGTGTGTTTTTTGCGTTGTTAGATAAGAGTTATGCACACAACTGTTCTACATTGTTTGAAAGAAGAATACTTTTTCATAAATAGTCCAATCCAACACACCACGGCGTTGGCTATCGCCTATACAGCGTTACATGAAAATTAGTAGTTAATAACAGTTTGTCGGCAGCAGCAAGCATTGCTCGACCGAGAGTTCATGACAGCCAGAATGGTCGTCAATAAATACCAACGAACAGTACAATATAAGAATGAAACAACTGCTGGTACTAGCCAGTGCTCGCGGTGGTTACTCCGTCAGCCATAGCTGGTCTAGTGGAAACCGGCGATGTCAGCCTGTATTCAAAGGTACCTGTGCTGAATCAAATCGGAACCAGCGATGTACTCGCCGTATACGAAAGCCGCGTTGATGGATCCGTGGTGCCCTTTGCATATTCGTCAACGTCAATAAATACAACGAAAACGAACGTTCGGATCGACAACATAATATTTTGACAACGAAAGTCAGTCAACATCGTACAAGTGCAGCGGACACGTCCACAATATTAACGGAAGTCACTGTCGCTAACAATGTAAACCAATCTGCTGAAGCTCAGCGATTGATCATTTGCTTGTTGATCCCTTTGCACTTTAGCGGAGAAAGTTTGTGGTACACAAAGGTATACCGTGCGTGCAATGCATCGCTAAAGAAGGACCAGCTGCACAGGTGAGAATTGAATTGGTAAAGAAGCATACATTTCTTGGCAACTTCCTTAGCTCCTCGCTTCTGTTTGCTCGTCAGTTCAGCACCATACCGAAGACTGATAATTCGCCTGACTGACAACTTGAATATGTGTTAACAAGCGTTTCCGTGAGATAGGGAATCACTTTTGTGAGCTTAAAGTCTATGTGAGACTACAGTCTATGAAAACGCCGCATGCCCGGCACACCTCAGCCAACAGTGAATTCACTAATGACCTGCCTTTTGTTTACTGATTTAGACATTCAGAGGTAACTATTACGAGGAGCTAGTCGATCAGGGAATTACCTATTAAGGAAAGCCGTAGGGCCTTGCCTGGCGTCTCGGTTAAGTCGGGGGCTTTGAGGCGGGGCGGTACAAGTGCGTCACACAGACTAGCCTGTGTGGCAAGTAGAACAGGTAGACAACTTGTAATAACGGCTACTGCAACGAGCTCGGTGTCGATTGGCCTATTCGATGATTACGCTAATCGCTTCACAATTGCTAATATTGCATATCTTTTCCACAAGAATTGGATGTGATTCATCAAGTGAATCACAATTTTGAACCTTTTTCCTTCCGATTTTAAAGTACACCATAGCCTCGCAGTAATCAGGTCGCAAACCGAGTCTACCTTAAATGCAAGCCTACAACAACAGAATGGATACTTTTCGTTGTTGTACTTTTCTCGTGCCCGGCTCACTTTTTAGGCTTTAAGACTTGATCACAAAATCTTATTCTACATCGATAGCATCCGTTCATTGATAGAGACCACAGGCTATTTTAGACGAGCTAATTCGACCTCTCTTGTCGGTTCAATATTAATCTACCATGTGCTGTTCTAAGACAACTTGATTACTTGAGGCAGGTCCTACTGAAGAGACAGATCCGAAAGCATTTGTAGGAAAAGTACAAAACAGGGAAATTAGCTCTGGATAAAATATGGCGATCAGGTCACTTTAATGTTATTATAGTCTACAGATTGTCGGAACGCGTGGCCATTTTCCGACGAGCCGTATAGTCTAATTACCAGCTAGTGCAGCGTAGCGGAATTGATAGCTACAAAATTTGATAATTGAACGAGCAATAATCTAATTCTCGTCTCCATTACATTTGAATTTTCGTCGAAGGCTGAAATTGCAGTCATCTTTATTTATTTACATGTGGCAGTAATGGTTATTATTCATTTTCAAGTAGAAGGAACGCGAGTAGTAGTAGCAGTAGCAAAAACAACAACCATAATTAACATGAATAATTAACATGACGTAAATATGGTGTCTGGAACTCTGCGTGGCCATGTAATAATGTTGTTTGTTCGATTATACGTAGAATCGGATGTTGTTCATAGTAGTGTACACCATTGCGTTAACATATGCTAAAGTTCTTCTGACATACATCTGCCAGTCACTCAAATCGCACCGTTTGGAACGTTACTATTGTAGTATTTGACCGGATTAATGTTATCGAGTAAGGAGAGATATTGCTTTTTGTAACACTAAAGAGAGATATATGTAGGAGGTATAAGAAAAAAACAAAACATTGCGGCCTGCACGGTTCCCTATGTCTCGAGCAATATCTTTTGCATAACCTAGTAAACTTGTATGGGTTTAGTTACGATGAAAGGGTTCTTTCGGTACGACTATTGTTTCCTGCGTAGACGAACCTCATCCCAAGCAATCCAGTGAAATTAAGAACCGACTGAATCCGCTAGAGAACCATTCTCACAAAATGTAACTAAATCTTAAACATTTTTTCTGAAAATGTATGTTTCCATTTTCATTTTACTCGTTCCGGATAAATGATATAAATATGAATCTGAATTCAGAATTCTGAAACAGAGCAACAGGCCCTCCAAAGAAATTTTTAACCCGATATTAACAGATAACCTTAGCAAAATTTTAGGTATCTTATGCTTTTAGGCATATTTTGCCGATAATTATTAATAATAAAATGTTGCAACTATAAACTACTGTAGATACTACAATACGACAATGATTTTTTAGCATTATCATAGCGCTGATACGAAGTTAGACGAAAATTCACATAAAAAGTATAATTCCGTCTCAAATTATAATTGACTACGTGTGCACCCGAAACAAGCACAGTCTACAAATACAAAATACCGGCGAGGCCTACAATAATTCGACACCTATTTAGTCATAGATTTCGAACTAAGATTTGAAATGTTTAAAAAGTGAACGAAAGATGAATTATCATATTTGTATAACCCGATCGGAAACAAGTAATACATAAAAGGATTTGTAACGACTTTTCGATGATGCTTTACGTCGTATAACAGCGCCATTCCACATGTTTTATGGTAATGTACTATGAAATTTCTGTAAATCAGCAGTAGCACTGCATTTTTGTTCAGTAGCACGATGTTCCCGGAGCGGGTTTTTGTGCGCTGACAGCTACTTTACAGAACGGGGTTTTCTTTGGCTTTTGGCGTAACCTCCCCCCTCAGGCAACAGTCGTAACGACATTTTCGCAACCGTGAGGACAGAAGTCACTCTTCTTTTGTAATAGCGTTATAACAAAATTGCCGAGCGAAGCCATATATGACCGTGCAGCACTTGGTTGAATAAAAAGTCTTTGTACAGTTCTTAAATGGACACCTTTCTACGATTCGTTTGCGTCAACCGTACGAAACCTTTTATACAAGCTTTAACCCGCGTACTTGTGTTACGTTAAATGTTTCTTCACTGAAGTTCCGTTGGATACTGTCAATTTCAATCACTGTATGCACGGAAACAAAATGTAACTTGTGAAATCCTTTGTGCCAGCTACATTAAGCGAATTCACACTTGACTTAGCTCGAATACGAATGCTCAATTTTTCGCATGTTAGCCTTCTTCTTATCGGTATTTAATTCTAGTGTACTTTACAATGCCGTTCTAATACATATTTGAGTATTAACCTTTTGAGGCAATGCGTTTTTAAGTATAAAACGTAGCAAGAATGAAAGAAAACGTTCACATATGGTATCACATTATACTTAGATTAAGCGCGTATTCCGTTTTTCATCTAAAGATGTTCGTTAGTCAGCATATCAAAACAAACTCTATGGAGGAAGACTGCACTAGCTAATGGTATGCTGTATAAATATAGCAAAAAAGAAAATGTTAGTATAAGGCCTAGCACTAGTTAACGTGGCGTAACTGTCCATACTAAAGAGAATAGATTTTACCTTTTTTTCGATTCATCTTGGAGTACTCTGTTAACTGTGGCATTGCAATAGCCTCACAACTAATAACGGTCATCAAGGATTTAAACATGGTTCTGGATAGCTTAATCAGTCCTATAAAATGAGCTAGACATAGGGCAGCATATATGTCAGTGAAAATAACTCGTACATGTACTACAATGTACATCTTGTACACATAGTCCCTCTGGCCCACGGATCGTATCATTTGAATAATAGACTTCAGTGCTACCAGTGATGATGATGTTGAAAAACGCCACACGGATATTGTTAAGTTAACCCTGTATTTCGTCGCGAATGTTTCTAGCATAAGTGACTTTTGGTAAATTTCGATCTATCGTGATAATCATGTTCTTCCCATAACTATGACGAATTTAGGGCATTGTCTCTAGATGGCAGCGGCATAAAATTTTAATTATTTCTCATTGAACTTGTAATAAATTGCATTGGATACCGATACATTGCTAGTTGTATAAAATATTATACACATGACAGACGTACCAACAACTAATTTCGCTCAATCTAGTACTGTCTTGGGCGCTGATCAGATGCACATGTCGGCTGGCCCAAAGAATCAAATTCGTCGACCCTTTTCGCCTGCCGTAACGTCGGTTGTCGGCGGACGAAGTCCCCTGTGCTTTGCGTGAGGTTGACCCGGCGTCATATTCAACATCCGGCAAAGGTGGTCTACGCTTCACTGAGAAACTTTGACAATATGTACAGATTTGTTGATGGTGTTTCGGCGAGCTCTGCCAGGGGAAGATGACGAAGGCCCTCATTGCGGTCGTGTCGTGACACCAGTCCATGTGACGGTCTTTGTCGTTGTTATACCGCAAGCCAGGACTAACCTATGAACAAGCTATTCGGTGCTGACGGTTTAATACAGCTTTTTCGCACGGCAAAACAAGTTGTACCTAACCCACGGAATTACCAGCGGTCTCGTATCCGCAAAATAGTGGGCAGATAAATTGAAGATGCCAAAGTAAAAAATGATTTCATTTTCAAGTAATTTTCCGTAATTGGGAAAAGCAGAAGACTATAGGGATTAAAAGATGTTCGGATTGCTTTAGTTATAGCATTGGCGCTTACATGTACCCATCAGTCGCAAGTCATTGTAGCACCT
>MNPL01028080.1:143-10379 GCA_002081605.1 Tropilaelaps mercedesae
CTGACCCAAAATTTTTTTACTAATTACTACTACTACTAACTAACTAAAGTTTAATCAAGCCTAAAGCCAAACGCTTTTGTCATTAGATATACGCGCGTATATTCGTCATTAGACATACGCGCGGTTCGATTGAAGCTATCGTAAGGTTGGCTTATTAATTATGCTCTAACTTGATTTGCGTTTTCAGCGGCTGCTTCGAGGGAGAAGTTGTTAACAGCAAATTTTACGATGAATGATACACAAATACTCGTCACATGCATGCCTTCATCGATCAATGATTTTCCTAAGGTAGTTATACGCGCTGTGGTACCTAATGCGTTTTCAGCGGGACAAGTAAAACTTATGGAAGAACTAGCTCGTTTAAATAAACAATTAATGGTAACCTTGTAGAATGATTTCAAAAAATATTGAGAATAGATGTAGGGTTGTAGCAAATGAAGGAAAGGATGTGGACCTTACCTCACGCACAAGTTAGACAGACAGTTAGATTTGGATTAGACATTGGTGGTCGGGGACTTAGTTGGTGCGCCGCTCATCTGAGTGTCTGCATGGCCTTCGGACAGGAACCTCAAATACACAACGTTAATTGATTGAAACCTAAAAATGTTAATACCGAAAGCTACCGTTACGAGTTCTTCAAATACGTTAGGGTGAGGTGGTCACTACGTGTAGCATCAGCACTTTTAGGGGGTTGCACAGCGCTCTTGACATCGTATGGCCCGTGTCGACCAAGCGACGCTAGAGTGACAACCGTACAACACACGTTTTACCCAAGCTCTACGAACTGGTCTACGGCACTTCTGACACCAGCAAACATATCCAAGGACATCGCGTAGCCTGAGGATGACTTCGAATTTCCTTAAAATAATCCGTTGAAACGTCTCGAAATCTAGTTTCAGTAGTCTGCTTTCTTTCCGGGGCCATGCGGTTTGTTTCTCTAGGATTTGTTCACGCAGGAGGAGAGGATGGCTGGGGGCATTGCAATCCACGTCGCCGTCATCGTGTACATGTGTGGAGTAATGGGAATCGTATGCGACCGTTACTTCGTTCCTAGCCTTGAAATCACCAGAAAATGTAAGGGAGTTATGCCAGTACCTCGTAATGTAACGCCGGCTTGATTGTTCTTTTTGCTTTGGGTGGTTTTCCTTTTCAAGAGCTAAATGTACGCTGGTCTATATCGCACGTGACAGCACAGTTGCAGCGTATTTTTGTGAAATGGAGTCCCAAGTAATGCGGAGAAGTGGTTGAAGACGCTGGCGAGACGGTGTTCATAGATTTAGCGATGACAATTGATATAACATAAGCCACACCATTTAGCGATAGATTCCTAGTTTAAGTTAGGCTTCAGCGCGGGAAAAGGTGCCTCCGTCTTAGTGTCAAAGAAAGCATCTTCTATACGGAATAACGAAAGTTCGTTCATCGCTAACAGTGCATTCGTGACTGAGGACTTAATTTATCAAATAATTCTTGAATTTCCAAATTGCATTGAAATAGCGTGGCAATACAGTGTAGGCACTCCTCTAACGGGCAGCAGTGTGATTCGTACTGACATGAACAACGAATCCAAACAGGCGTGGCAGGTCTAATAGCGACAACTTTGGTATTATTCTTCGTTGAAATATTTCTGTGTCAGTTGCATGCCAGATAAAAGTCCCTGCCGTGCTACGCTATAAAGGTTCACCAACACGCTGGTTATGTACGTTTGATTATATATTTCACAGACCTCAATCTTTCGTCGGACGTGGCGGGCGCAACGCTCATGGCTATTGGGACCTCGGCACCAGAACTGTTCAGCTCTGTCATCGGCTCATTTATCACCGAAGGCGACATTGGAGTTGGTATGCACTAGTTTTACTCTGTATGCGGACTTCTGTCTGGCAGAAATAATTTGAAACAACGGTCAGAGAAGTCGTTGTTCAGTTTTCAGATCTACCCGCGGCACCCAGGAAACTTGTTTGCTGATGCTCCAGTATCAATGCGCGACAGCATGACACACTCATTGTGTGCATTCACTCTCACATTCGGCGGTAGATGATCTTCGCCTATTCCTCAATTGTTTCTGCACCCAGCCGGCCTTCTACATTCGAATGCCATAATATACCTATAACGACGGCTGAACAAATTAAATTCAGTTTGTTCGTTTCGTCAGGAACCATCGTCGGATCAGCGGTGTTCAACATACTGGGAGTCGCGGCACTCATTGGACTTGCGGTCGGTAGAAAGGTGAGTTACCCTGCCTTCCCTAATACAAATAGAGAATGTTGACGCGTCGGATAGCTACTCTGGCGTATCGTGCCTACGCCTTCGTGTAATGATTATCGCATCGTGGGCTCTGCGATTCGAGGCGCAACGCCTGTGACGGATTGAGTCGCGACTGGAGGTCTGTGCAGGTTGGAGAGAGCAGATTGAACCGACTTTTAACCGACTGATGAATAGCGTCTTCGCCATTGCTTGCAATGTCCCATTTCTCAGTCATAGACGTGGGACTCAGCAAATCAATACAACTAGAATTTGCATGTGGGCTGCTCAGAATAAAAACACAATTCAAATTGTAACTCATAGATCTGAAATGTATAATCACAGAGTCTGAAAATCGACTGGTTCCCGATCAGCCGTGACTGTATCGTCTACATGATGAGCGTGACCCTCCTAGTCATCACCGTCGCAGACAACTACGTATCAGGGTGAGTTGACCGAAAAGCGTAATCAAACATTGTGAAGAATATTATGCGGGGCTGTGAGAAAGGCGCGTTGGGTATTGCACACGACCACTGTGCGTAGACATAGGAATAAATAAAGCTTGGGATAGGGTCGTATCAAATAGAGTAAGCAATACTATATATATGTATATATATATATATATATTTCTTTATACCTAAACATTGAAATCAAATGAACTGTTCAACGCGATTCACCAGTATCTATTTATCTACTGCAGGTCTATTTTCAGACGCCTACATCGTGATGGTCATATATGTGTACATATATGTGTATATGATTGTTGTGCATTCATCTGTATACTGGCGTCCTATTCATAATTGTTATCCAAATGAGAAGGTATTAGTATTGTTAGAATATATCTCATCTTTGAATACAAGCCTAATATAATATAACCTGTTTTCTCTTTTTTCATTTGCTTGAATTCGCTCAGGCTGGAAGCAGTAATTCTCTTATCATTCTACGCTGTCTACGTAACTGTGATGGTTTTCAACACGCGACTTGAGCGGGCAGCACACCGCGGGGTAAACTTACTATATCTAGTATTAATTATTATTTCCATTAATAATCTCTATCATTAGTGGCCAACGTATTTTCACAAGTGGACACAGCTCCGATATGTTAGCCTGCGAAAAGGTCAGTATGTCGTATCTAAGTCACTGTACGCATTATCGTTTGTCATTAGTTTTCTACGACAATTCGTGTTTGGACGTTGTTAGGTGGTCCGTCTTTCAACGAAGATGGGAATCACGGAAAATACAGCCCTGTTGGATACGAACCAGCGTCAGATAGACCCTGCCGAGGACGCGCAGTTCCCGTCATCGATTTTTAAGGTCCCTGATGGTGGTCTTTGGGCGGTTGTAGCTTGGCTGCTTTTTCTGCCAGCTAATATTATTCTAGCGTGCATGATACCGGATGTCAGAGGAAAGCTAAGGTACGTTTATCAGTGTTTTTTTTTTATTATTTATAAGGCGCCGTTTTGAAATTAACCACGACTTTGTACACTGCCTCGAGTTACGGTGGATATGTCACTTATGGAGTGAGTCTCGTCATGGGTGGTAAAAGTAGTATTTATACCCACTTTCACCTCAATAAACCAACTGTTCGATAACTTATTTGAGTAGACTCAGCTATTTGGCCTGTTTAGAAAACGATTAACAGACATTTCGGACACAGAACGTCGACGAATACGGCCGATGCAGACTGCCTGTGGTGTCATCACTTAAAATAACGTTTTGTCAAGTTGCAGGTCTTACAACGGCGTGCAACAAAACTATAGAAATCTACATCTCGTTCTGCTGGTGAAACAGAGTACAAAACAAAGCAGGTTGTTCTTTATTTATCGCCGAGGAAGGCTATGCTGTGCTAGCCTCTTACATCGCCACCATCTTTAACCATCTTTAAATCGACTCAGCTCGGCTTTTTTGCAACGCGTGACTCTCAATTATTGCTAAAGGGCTCCAGTTCTGTTACGAACAACAAAGTCGGTCGCTTCGAAACCATTTGTAGGGCGTTTTTCCTGTTAGAAATTGGCGGTAGTATTTCTGTTAGCAATACTGCCATGGTGTGCACCAAGCTCCGATGACTGAAAATTCATTTTCATCCAATTTCTGAAATGCTAAAGTGGTCGGTCAACATGGCGGGAAAACTACATAAGCGAAATCTAATGCGTGACACCACGGATACAGAATACAGTCAACGTGCTTCAGGTGGCAGACCGAACAATGAGTGACTACGCCCAACGACAAGGGAAAGTTTGCGGTCACTAAAACAGCGAAAATAGAATCGAACTGGCTACAAATGTGTGAGAAACGAGCTCTATCGTTTGGTTTGATTAGTGTCTGCTTGCTGGAGTGGCTGCTGTGCGTCTTGGTGTGTGGTTAAATGAAGTATGCCTATAGACGCATTGGTATTGGGCAAACCGCGTTTAGGGAAGAATCACCATTGTACGATGCGCGGCGTACGGCTTTTACGGGGGAAACAATCGACATTTTCCATAGTAATCAAGTTAGGTCGTATATGGTTCCTTGAAATTTTATACTGCAGCCGTTGCTTTCCATCCATGGTGTCGAGGGTAGGCATTGCACCACCTGTCTCAAGTTGCGACGAGAACCGAAATTCACATGGATTAGTATTACTGATCAGATTCACCCTCATCGCAGAGCTCCTTCATGTGCTGTTGTGCATACGGAAAAAGATTTGCGGTTCGTTTGACTTGCACAATCTCACCATGATTCCGTTTGTCGTTCATGGCGTACCTGGAGTTTACAGCTAAGTCTGTTCCAAGACAGTAGCCATCTAGCTTACAAAGGAAAATCCGCTTAAGTTTATGATGCAAACAGACGCAGTGATGTATTATGCAGTCAAACGATAGATTCGCTTTACGGAGAACCATTAACCGAAAACACGCACCGTCATGCGGCGATACAACTGGCGCTGTTTCGACTGCATAGCAAAACTGTACGTTGTTGAGAACGTTACGCATTTTTGGACACACGTCAGCACGAGATACGGCGGTGACTATATTCAGGATGACGTCGTCCACGTTTGTTACAATATTCAACCAAAAGTGGAAACAGAAAAGTGCGAGAAAACAATTTATTTTTTCTACAATTTATTGTGTTTAGTTAGCTCCCCTTGCTGTATTGCCCCTATAACGAAAATCGGTGCGAGAGTAGAAGTTTCGTGCTACGTTAAGTAGCCGCGGCAACACGTTTGAAACACTCGTTCTCTTTATAACAGTTCTATAATCGCAAGTTCCTAGGCCACCACGACCATTAGGCATGAAAGGAACAATATCCCCTCTTTTTTCTCTATTTCCTGAATTCTCTATTCCATCCAATTTCTGCAACAGGTGTTTGTTCCCGCTTACGTTTCTATTATCGATCATCTGTATTGGCGTGAGTTCTTACATTACCGTTTGGATGGTCACCGTCACAGGCTATACCCTTGGTTTGCCAGACACCATCGCGGGACTCACCATCCTTGCAGCTGGTACCAGCGTTCCGGAGGTACTTTTCCCCATAGGTGTCGGCGCACATGTCCGCAACGAATTGATAAACGTAAACGCTTGATCATCAAATCATTTGGCTAAAGGCGAACTGCAAGCTGTTTGTCTGTTCTAAAAGCCCGACCAGTCACTGGTTTCGCGCTAATATCAATATTAGCTTGCATGCCTAATACGGATATTTGTGCACGCGTTTCGGTGAAGTCTAATTTAGCGGTGAATTTATCGTTTAAGGTCTTCGCCTCGATGTTGGTAGCAAAAAGCGGCCAGGGTAACATGGCTTTGTGCAATCTCCTCGGTTCGAACATTTTCGACATCCTGTTTTGCCTCGGTGCACCTTGGCTCGCTAAGATCATCATCGCTAACCGGTACGAGTTTGCAGTTGTTCGCCATTGCTGCACGAAGTAAAACGAGTCTCGATATCTAATAAACTGCGAGCGCAAACTTTAGGGCCATTTCCAAAGAAACACATTGTTTGAAAGGGCAGTGTAGCGGCTCAAAGGCGTAACAATTCCTATTCAAAACTTCGATCGATTATCTATGTTCTAAAACCAAAGCAGTATACTCGTCATGGGCAGTATACTTCTTCATCAACCAAGGCCATGTATATGTATATATATATTATTGATGCGTTCTTAAAAAGTATAATGTAGGTGTATTTTGCTGCTACGTCTGCTCTTGGCATCCATAGGCGAATTGTAATCCAGTCGGCTGCCTTAGCGTATACGTCAGTCACTCTATTAACGACTGTGGTTCTTTTCTTCACCACGCTGCTTTGTATGAAATGGAAGGTGAGAACAGCCGCTATACAATGCAATAGCTACACTTACACCTAGCTATAGTTACAATAACTGTTTTGCGCTATACGCAGACTACACCCAGTTGGCATACTAGGTGTCCACAAACAACGGACTCGCATGTTTAGTTAACCCACCGCCATCCTGCGACCGGCCTTTAGAGAAGTATAACTTTTATACCATCTCAGTTAATAAGGTCATTTTTTAGTGTTTGCAACCGGCGCTCTGAAGGCGTCTGAATGCCTGTACAGATTCCGTTCGTGTTGTCAACGATTTTACCGTTATCAATGCGAACAAACAAATTACAGGGCTCGAGTCTAGAGACTAATAATGCTGAGGCCACCTGACCGATGGCTTAACCTTGTTTAACATCTGGTTTTTTCAATTCACCGTGCTATAACGGCGTGCTGAAGCCTTGGGTTGCTGTCGAGTGACCGTACTATATCCTCGCGATAATCGTGCCACCACTTACGGGTCTCTTTAAGAGAACTCGTCACATGGAAGTCATTGTCTTTTGGCTAATGACTTATTCTACCTAATGCTTTAAATAGAGCACATGGTCGGCCAGAGAAGAGCCAAACTTATTAGCGGAACTTCATCTATATTCATGCCATTCCACATACGTGTACGTATGTGGAATTACGTATACGGACAAATTTTACAGTTTTACAACGAGCCCAGCAATCTCCGTTAACTCAGCATGCTTGTGACATAGCTTCAACAAAACGCTTCACAAATATCAGGGGGGAAAATTCACACCACCATTTGTCTCACCACGATGAATTACCTGAAAGAGACGGCAGCGTTTTTAATTAAAAAACTGCTTCCTTTCTCACCGGAGCTTCGACTTAATTCTGCGGTTCGGCCATTTGTACGAATTGCAGGTGAATTATAAAACGGGGATTATCTGCCTTGCGCTCTACTCGATTTTCATTGCCCTCGCTTGTTTCTATGAATTCTTTGTTTTCGGCTTCGGCATCCCGTGTTGAAAGCAAAGGCTTTTCACTAAGACCATTCTGGACCCGTGGTGTGACTAAGGATCGAGCAGCGACGCAATCCGTGTCATAAAGTGCGTGACTACAGCGTCCATCTTGTTTACCAGCAGCATTCATCGACCGAAGCGCCATAGACCCCTCATGGATACAATGTAACAGTTTGCAACGAAGCACGATGCTACTTGTACAGACATCAGTACGAGACGTACAATACAAATCGACTGAGCTCAGTTCATGTCACGTGTATATATATATATATGTATATATATATATATATATATTCAAGCTAAGAAATGTGTATTACTTTCATTATTTACCCGCAATGGTGCGGCGAGCACTTCTAACGAACTTGCTTATTAATTATCTATTCACCACGAACACGAATTGTGGCGCCAACTAAGGATTACAGCTCGCAGCGATATGTGGCGTCTTAACATCGCTGGTGGTTGAGGTAAGCTATGCTGAGTATTAATTTCCTCCTGGATATTCCACCTACGACGCCTCAAACCAGCGATCGCTTAGCCAGATAATCAGAGGGCCTGGCTCCTGACACCTTCAAAATGACATCACTAGAGCGAGATTCTAATGGCTCATATGGTTAGCGATGCTTCGAGTCTACCAGCTGATACGAACGCTCTATCGTCGCGTGCGGCGAACATTTCTCGTACATCCATTAAACGTAGTAGAAACTCTATAGTAATAATTTACATACGTCTCCAGTTCCTCTGCAGGTGCGTGCGTTATTATGTTCATGCCACGCGAAACGTAAACGGTAAAACCGAGATGAAATAGTCGAAATCTAAAAGAGGAACGAACGCGATGAAAACGAATCGTTGCGATGAGAATACGACGACATCTTGTTTTCGTTTTTCAATGCAAACAACTTTATTGAACTTTGTTTCGTTAAATCAGATCGTTTTTATTGCCGCTAGGGTTGTTATGCTGTTGCTGCTGTTTCGTTGATGTAGATGTTACTCAACTGAGGAAAAATTAATGGTACAATAATTCAATTCATTAGTTTATCATGACACCACTGATAACAGCTTCGACCGTTCTTATTACTAGTGTGATTGTATCTTGGCATTGCTAATGACTCCTAGGCTGTTTTTTGTGTCGCGCAGGATATCTGACTAGCCAACTCGTCTATTGATTCGTCCAAGCCAGTTCCATGCGTTTTTCTGTTTGTTTTTGCTTATTTGTCGATATGGAGCGCTGTTCGCGCCATCCACGCGTTTGTGTTCGTAGTTACGGCCAACCGCCACACTGGGGGCTGCCCCGTTCGTAGCTACGTTTCCTGCAGCTGTCCCCTCTGTTGACATGGTTGTTCGTACTGTTTTCCGCACAGCCACCGCGGATTCACGTCCGCCTCTAGAACCTCGACCAGACGCTTGCAAGACACGAATTCGGCCATCTTGATTGGGACATCTGCGGCCGGCAACATACAACACAACAGAGATTACGCGTACACCACGCTCTATGGACTATTCCGTGCTTTTCGACACCTGGCGTCTCCGCATAGTGCATCGAAGGTCACTTCGATGGGCTCGGTAATACATATGTTAATCGTAACGATTGCCATTCAACGTGCCAGACAACGTGATCTATTCGTCTGTCATGTGTGCGATGCTGTCGTGTTTGTAGGATGCTGCTAGTACGTGTTCCGTCGCCATCTCGGCCATTGTCTCGAGCCGTGGATGTCATAAACACTTGATGGGAGGCTGGCGAAAAATAATCCAGGCGTCTTTGTTTCTGCCGGACGCTAAGACGACACGCAGAGTGATATTCGCCAACAACGAAGGTTACTACATTCAAGACGTTACAGTGATGTAACGCCACTGTCTTTTGCTCTCATGCTTTCTCTCGTTCTTTCTCTCTTTCTCTCTCTCTCTCTATATATATATATATATATCTATGCCTATATCTCTCTCGCTCACCCATATTTGTTTCTCTGTATTTCTATAAAATTTAGTAGCGCCTTTCGTAGCGCTTTGTCAACATGTGTCCTGCTGTGGTGGTCGTTCTCATAGTGGTTAACGGTGTTGATGACTTTCGTCATGCTCCAAGCCTATATTTCGCCAATTTAGAGAGATATTCTTCATCGATAGCTGCCGTATTAATACCGAGGTGATCTATCTGATCGCACCACCATCGCTCGACCATATACATGCACTGAAAACGAGTCGCTATGTCTCGCTGCACTTCGCCGACCGCCGTCCAAATCTACCATCTAAATAAAATCAGCTAACCATCAGATTGTCGAGTGGTGTTTTCGCTATGTCTAAATGAAGAACACAGTTCGTAGAGGATGTCGGTGTGCTTAAGAGTAACAACAGTGAGTTTATCGTTGATGAGCCCCTAGACACCTAAGCTCGGTCGCTCGGTACTCGTTTCGATTGAGGACGTCGAACAACGGTCAGACAAGATCATCATCACCTTCTTGCTTTGGCCTTCTACCGTTCGACGTCCCGCCCAAAATACAACGACAGCAAAAGTGCGGTATTGCCCGTGAAGCCAGGGTCGTCATAGCAGCATCGTATCTTCTGCTGGTCGCGTTGCAATGTCAACTCCTCGAGGAACGAAGTGGCTGCTCGCCGTTTAAATTTCAAGAACATAACTAGCCGTATACTCCACAGTGGCCAAGCATCCACCTCATTTCTCCCCGGAGTTTGATGATCGAGACGACACGAACTTAGATAAACATATATATATATATATATAT
>MNPL01028087.1:931-17950 GCA_002081605.1 Tropilaelaps mercedesae
ACAAACCGCCTAAATCCTTTAGTGGCGAGGAAACCAGCGCTAGTCAAAAACAGGCCTCGGTAGGTCAAATGATAACGCCTCCACGACACCGTGCATGACGGTTAGAGACGGAAGACACACTGATGTTCCATTACCTAATAAAGAGAAACACTTTAAACGTGAACCAAAATAGGAAAATATTCACTATGACGTGCTAGAAGTACCATCACAAAACAGAGGATAAATATATGCCTCGTCAGGGAGCCTAACCTGTCAGTGCTTAAGTTAAAGGTTGGCTTATAGATCAAGAGGGCGTTGCACGATGTCTCGGTGGTACCCAGAAACATTGCTCTAATAGGATGGGGACTGAAGGGTGCGTTTACATGCAAACAGGCGACAATGTGGTAGTATGCCACTCCTACGTGACACCTAACTGCACATCCGAGCATTTTAAGGCTGTCTAGATTATCTCGAAACAGATGTAGACAGCAGAATTTAGTTATCGCCTGTGACTTCAACACAGTGTCCCTAAAGCAGCAAAGCGACTAGCAGTAGGGAAAGATCTTAACTAGAGATAGTCAACCGCAGAGTTCGTTGTAAATAAAAGTCGAGTGCTAATAGAAACAGAACGCAAAATTTATACATTGACTTGCATTGGTAAAAACGGAAATAAACTCAAGTATACTAGAAACGACGATCGAGCATTTGGCTGACCCAGACTTATCAGGAAACCTTCGAAAAAAGTGAATCGAAGAGCTGGTATTCACGAAGCTCAAATATTGGTAAAACGGAAAGTAGAGTTTACGCCAAACGCAGTTATATAAGACGACTCTAACATGTGTATGGCCTTGGTTAGGTGCAGAGAAGACAGCTAAGAGAGAACAGGGGCATTGCACCGCGCGGAAAGAGCTAACGTTTGTCCACGAGCACCGCTGGAAACAGAACAGCGAGGAAATCGAGAGCAGCTTGTTGAGGAAGAATTACCGGGTGATCATGGATGGGGAAGCTTTGAATAACTAAAGCACTTCGGGTCGACCCAAAGTTGCAAGACAAGGCCTATCAAGGCCTTTTTACCTTACCATCCCGTACAGGGGCTTTATACCTCTCAAACACCTTCCGCGGGTTAAGATGGCAAAGGTGTTAAGAACGGCTAACATGAAAGCAAAAGGGCTCCCGCTCAATGTGTCCTACCGGAGGCGGTTATGTCTGCCGAAGGAGTAACTACCGTTATTTACGAGGGCTACCTGGCGCTAGTGGTCACCAAGAAGTGTGAAAGGAAAAACGGTATCGTAGCTAGAATCCGGCGACTTGGAGTTAGCCGCTCAGAAAGAGGAAGCACTGTGGACGCAAGTAGATACGACCAATAACCGCGAGAATCGTGAAATACCTGGGTCTCATGCTGGACCAGGGCCTAAAATTATTACCCGACTAGGCGCTGTCAAAACGGAAAAAGCTGTCATCGACCTAAAAGGAACCATGCCAGTGGGCGACAAAGTAGGCGAAAGCAAAAGGTAGCTACTGGCAAAGTAAATGGCTTCAAACTTCTTTGTGCCTTAAGGGGCAAATATGTGCTAATTGGAAATGGGGGCTCACGGGGTTAAGTGGACCACAAATGTTATAGAAAGGAACTGGACTAAAAGGCTGATTCTCGTTTTGTGTTTATGGTACGAAGGGATCTATCGCCTGAAAAATTTCTATTTTACCTAAGCCTAAATAAGCACACAGGATTGGTACAGCACCAAGCTGAATGTATGTCCTGTGCAACCGAAAGTATGCACCATTTACTTCTTAGGTGCAGCCGCCGCCAAGCAGCTCGTCAACACGTTCTCCGAGGTGATCGAAACCGGGCGAACCGAACGACACCTCGGGGGCCATTATCATGGTATGCCCAGGAATACCGGAGTGCATGCATGTAGAAGAAAAGCCAAAAACCTCACTCCGTGGCTTCTCCCTCTGATAGGCCAGCGAGACGGCTATATTACAAAATAAAGTGGAAACCCTGGTATTTTGGAAATAGTAAACAGAAGAAACAGAAAAAGACACCATGATACGGCAATCCAGAGGGCGAATCAGCGCAGACATCCTCAAATTCGGAATAATAGTAAAGATCACGCAAAGTAGGTATTAATAAGCGGAGGTTCTTATCAACAAAATAACGAAACGAGGTAAAGAAAATTTGCATCGAGAAAGAAATCGGAACAGTAGGTTTCCACCAACAAGGCACTCGGTTTTATCTTTCAGATTTTTTACTTTTTTTGATTGATTTACACCTTTTTAGCTTTAGAACACCCTCAGGTTCTAGTGTAATTTTGGTGGGCCACACACTGTTGGCCCAAATCTATGCAGCTGGACCGCTGATACTCTCGCGAGGTTAAATTTTTCCCACGGGTGAAGTTTTATCTCAGGCCTCCACAAGGCCAAGGTCCTTCACAGCAAGTAGAAAAAAATAAAATGCCTTTTGAATGGAAACCCGATAGGGTCCACTGCGTACTTTTATCGCTATTTAAACTACCATCAGTATTCTATAGCGCAAAGGTCTGAAGATGTGTCGTAAGACAGCTTAAATTCTTCTCAAATTAGGAAGCTTCGCGATTTCGCGAACCGTATACAAGAACAGGCTATAAATCTCTTAACTTGTGCCTAGTACTTCTTTACAAAATCGTTCATTCGGTCGAAATGAGAAAACGGCGACACCTTGCCATAATGAACGCCTTGCGTATTTAAGATATGGCACATATCAGTTGAAAACCATTTCGTTCGCAACATCATGCTACTCGGCGCTTCCTGTCGAAATTCATTACGCGTCAATAACCAAAATTCAAACAAAACTTGGTCTTCTGTGACGTGTACATGCCGTATCGGTGGTAGCACTATAAAACGGTTTACACTATTAATACAAATAGAATACCTGAATGGGATAATAAAAACACAGCCTATTCACCATGCTACAGAATACAAAATTTCGCAAGTGTTGCATGAGTTGTGGGCAAGGGAAATAAGATCCCACTATTTTAAATGCAGCTTGAACATTTCAATTACAATAAACAAGATGTACATGACCTAGTCACAAACCTTGATCTCAATCCATATGGCTCCCACCAATCCGGGCATGGTATTCGCAAAGGTACGAATCTCCCTCATGCGAAGAAAACTTTGTACAGCGACATTCTCTATAGGCACAGGCAGTGGATTTTTTTTTGGATCTTGAGCTGTGAAGAAAGTGAAAGTATTTTCAGAACGTAAATGGGACATTGTAATAATAAGCATACGTACACATGTGAACAGACAGATTTAGATGCCCACTAATGGTGCGAACGGTCTGACTACTGCATTGTCCTCATGCTAAAAAGTCAGCCCGTTAGCTAAAAAACCCAAACCCGTCGCCTGTCTGTAAATATAATTTTTGGTACAAATAATACAGCTTATGACGATGGATAAGTGTATGTTTTAAAAATAAAATGAACAATAAAACATTTATTTTATGTAAAATTTCATTCTTAGTCGATAAGTTAATCAAATGAAAACAAATTATTGATACGTTTAGCGTCAGCACGTTCAAGAAAACTCACCACTTAGAGCTATTTCCTAGATAATTGTACCTTAACTCATAGTAATAGCTTCGTTGAGATGACTTGATTTTTGCCAAGCAGCAAATTTTGCGGTAACATGTAACAGTAAGGGCAGACACCCAGGAAATTCTCCGAGCGATTCGGCTAAAGTGGACGCAAAATATCTAGATAATACAGAGAGTTTCGCATTTTCGTGGAAACTTTCTTAGAATCTCGAACTTTATTTGAGGGGGTTTTCATCCGTGTACCGCTTTATTAGGTAATGAGAAAATGGTCGAAAATGAGTAAATTAGTTGTGGCTTTACTCACAAGAAAAGCCAAGCCGTCATATATATATATATATATATGTATATAAACAAACAGATAGCACGGAAATACACGCATACAAATACACGCACAATACACTTACAAATAGCACGCATTATATATGCATATGCATACCTCTCAACCCCCTAATCCCCGACAAACGGTTCAGTAAAACCTTCATATCCTTCGGTCTTCAAATAAGTAGACAAAAAAAGGAATAGAACATCGAATATGCAAAAACGCCTTGTAAGATCAAATCAATTTGTGCAACTATAATGCTTTGAGAAGTTCTAGATGTATAAACCATTTCGTATAGATACATTAGTGACGAATCGCCATGCTTCATAATGACAGAATAATAAAGGTTTTGTATACTATTATGCTATTGCAATGTTTAGGTGCAAGATTTTTTGTATTTTTTCATGACTCTTGACTAAAGTTTAATTCGTTGAGTTACCTTGACTTTTTCTCAATATCGCATTTTAGCAGCGGCGAAAAATAAGCCTCGCGAGGTTGGCATATAACACAACTTGATGCATTTTTTGTCAGTAAATAGACATTTGTCATACCTGTAGGAACCAGATACGTCAAATCTAGTCTTTAATAGAGGTTATTTAACTATTACTACTAGCCTTAGATTTCGTAAAAAATCTGCATACCCTGAGTAGCTGAGACCGGCTCAGATATTTTTGCAGAAGGTCGTTCGTTGCGGTTGTACGAAGTTGACGCTTGTTCATTTAGTTCCTCTACGTGTTTTACAGGTGCATTCAATTGACCGTGCCTGGTTAGCCGGTTTTCTTTAGTTATCGTAACGGTTTCTTGCGATGGTCGGAAGAAAGACTCAACGAAACGTGGGTGTTCTGACATTAACGATCGAGTCTCCGTACGGTTGATGCCGTTCATTGAAAATGGAGATCCAAATAAACCGAATCTACGTGAACTTTGGAATTCACTTCCCTGTAACCTCGGTTTAAGTGGTTCAAAGAAACGGCAAAGCGACTGATGTTTACCAAAAGGACTTGGATTCCCAAGAGAGTGAATTTGCTGTTTAGTGGACGATTCGCTAGAGATCATAACCCTCCAAACAAATCTAAATTACACAAAAACAGAGAGAGAGGGAGAGGAAAAGAGTGATAATCAGTGGAAAGTCACTGCGTTCTTCAAATTGTCTAATTAGGAATGTAGAGGAATGCTGGGCGCGAACACAGCGTAATGTTATGTATTACGAGTTAAACTTCTATCGTGGGGAACAATTACTATTTAGACACCACATTCTAATACTAAGGCACACTGCGTTATTGTAGGATGTAAAGCCAGAGCGAACCGGCAAAATATATTGGTTGATAAAAAATATTTTCTTTTACTGACCTAGACGCAAAGTATTCCGACGTACTAGGCGCTACGTGATAGTAATGAGATGCATGATGGTGTTTTACGGATACGAAGCAACTCACTATTACAAGATGTATCAATCTGTACCATTTAAAAGGCAAACCATCGATACTCAGAGAGAAGACGATATGCAGCCTTTTACTTTATCGCCATCTCAGCTTTCGCATGAGAAATAGATGGGATGTCTACTTTTTCGTGTACAAGCTGATGAAAGGTGTTATCGATTATTCCGAGAATTCTTTTTTCATAATAACTTTGACCAACGACCTTAAACCGTATTAACCCCAGGGATCTATTAAGTAGAGCACTAGCTTTCTGAATTGAATAGGTTACATGCATTCAATAATTTATGTGTAAGGCCCCTATATTAGTATTATTTTTTTCCTATATGTGAAATGAAACTTTTGCTAACTTGATTCGAACCCAGTAAACTCGATATACTTGAACTGCAAAATGCATACCAGCATTCAATTCGATGTTTTTGCTTTATATGACGATTTTCGCTAGTTTATATGAACTGCAAATTCAACCCACATAGATATTTATTTTTGGAGCAAAAAGTATTGAAATACTGCAGAATCGCCAGATTATATGACCTTCTACGAGATCACCTCATCGATTGACATCAAGGTTTTAGACAGAAAGAGGGTGAATTTTGTGACTGATCGAGCAAAATATTGAGTTGAGTACGAACCCCGCAAACAGGAATAGGAATAAATAACCAACTGGAGGACATTAGTGTAGCAGATCCGATCGAGCGAAGGACGACTTCGTGACTGAAGTAACACGTTTTGGCCAACAAGAGCAAGGAGAACGAGGTCAAAGTAGCGATCTTCTCCATCCCACCGGTACTGGGCATGCAGATAATTAGGCTTCAAAGTGGTAGAGGGAAACTTAGTATATCTTAATTTGAGCCGAGCAGCCATGCACCTCAAGCACGACAATATCCTAAGACGAAAATGCGTTTATTGCCCATGGTTCCACTGAGTGTCCAGGAAAGCATCTCCCCACCCAACACACTCAAATAGATACACCGACGTGTGTAACATGTTGCCATAGTCGTAAAGAAACAAAGAAACGAAAAGCGAAAAAGTATCATGTGTAATGGCTGCACAAGTAGCCCCAACACCAGCCCAACAACAGCAATTCAGTATTCCGGTCATAAACTTACTGACAGAATTCAGTGCTCGCACTTCACCAAGGAGATAATCCTAGATTGGTGACAGGCGCTAGGCTAGAGCATGTCTGCTGGACTCCTCCAAAATAAAGGGTATTATAAACATGGAATTGCGGCGATCGGAGCGGCTGACGACTGTGGTCAGGAAAAAGGCGATTCTGGGCGGAATCCTCCCCGTCGCCATCTTGAAGGCTAGAAGGGCACCTCCCATCTCATAATTTATCGATTGGAAGAAGTTCGCAAGACGCGTAACGATCAGCCATCGGACTCTATGGCTTCTGCCAAAAATGGCCCTAAGAGCTTCGTTCTCGATGATTTTCGCCTTGCGACGACATATTCGCCGGTCGCCCCCACCCAGACCGAAAGGCAATAATAAATAAAACGAACAGCACCAATGCCTCATCCACACAGATGAGACCCTTAAACGCGGATCTCAAATGTGCCTGGGTCTTCAAAATGCCACGCCTTTGTTGATAAATGAGCTTGCTCAGTGATCGTCTTATTAAAGGTTCAACGCAAGCATGTGACATCTGGGATAACTCAATCTGGGTGCCACCAAGTTGAGACCTGTTACCTGTAGACGAAACAAAAAACTGTTTTACCTGTGTTTACAACCAGACAAAAAAACTTGATAAAAAACATTTTGATAGTCATCTTATGTGTTGTCATCTTAGGTGTACATGTTCCAAAGCGGTCCGAATATCATTACTGAGCCTGGTGGGTGTAAGACGAAACAACAACGATGTGTCATTATAGACTATTGTCTTACAGAAATTACCCGTAAAGATATTAGACAAAATAAAATTTAAGAAAAATAATAACTATAGGCTTCAAGCGCCCAGCTTTAAAACTCTCCAATATTAGCAAGCGCCAGCTAAATCCAAAGTTATCAATTTGAGGCATCTGCCCTCTCTGGAAGAGATAGGACCTGATCCAATCTGTCGTAGACGGTGAACAAACAAGACACTCAAAGATTTGCAGAAACACTGAATGATACAGAAAGTTGAAAATGGCTTTAAAAAAGGATGATAAATCACAGGAAATAAATAAACAGCTTTGTAGAGGGGGGACAGAGAATGACTAGGACGTTCATCATCAGAAAAGATGGACATCAGAAAAAAAGAACCCAATCGCAACTGACACAAATACGACACTTTCGAAACATTGGCACTGAATGTGATATGCATCGCAAAAACACACCTGTTGTAGTTGGAGGAACCGCTCCCAAAAACCAACATTATATAAATGTTGAGCAACAGGAAATCACGCAGAACAAATTTGTAAGGTTTAGAGTTCTAATTCGTACACAGGTACCAGGTAGTAACAATGGAGAACCATCTAGGAAGTGAAATTTGTGAAAAAAAAGCCAAGTTACCCGTATCAGAAGCACCTCGAATAACAGATGGTAGAGTCGAGGATTGCATAAATTAGAGAATAGAGGGCGCGCACTATGTAACCTGTACCTTTGTGCACACGCATGAGATGATACGGACTTAGCAGCTTCTGAATAGAGCACAAATAAACCAGAAATGTGATCACGGATGCAATCGAAGAAGCAGAAAAGACGAAAAATATGAATATGAAGAAACAAGGTGCACTAGAGTGACAGAACATACATGAAAACGTGAATATGGAATTGAGGAAATAAGCCATACACCTTTTGCAGTGAAACAATGTAACAGAGCGGTAGAAGAGAAAGCCACCCAGAAACCAGAGCCAAAAGTAAAGAAAACCGCAGAGAAGATACAGAAAGTGATAGACAAAAAAAAACAAGAACAAGTCGTGCGTGGAGGACGTAATCGCGGTCAAACTTCTGAAGAGAGTATGTAATTGCAGCTTTGTTTGTCTCGCGAAGGAATTTAATAGTTTTAGCCAAAGCCTAATAACACAAAGCTAGCGAAACCATATTGACCCATTACTGTGACAGGCAGTAATGGTAGTAAAGGTAGTAATCTGTAGGGTGTACAGTATGCTTGCACAAATATTGAGAGATCAATTACAGGCAGAAAATCGAAAATCAAAGGATTCTTTGGAGTAATAGCAAACCGGAGTCAGATCTAGGCGTAACATAGAAATCTATTTCTCTGTTTGTCAAAGGCAATTGGAGTAGTAGGAACGAGCCGCAAAACGTTCCAGATTGGCGATCCAGATGAAGAAATTTATATAATCGGGGAGAAATATTTAGCCGAGAGCAATGAGAACCGACAATATATCTACAAAAAAGACGAGTCACAAAACTGACAAAAGTTGAGCGGGACCAGCAGTTAGTACAAATGGAAGTATTATGGAGTTATAATATGTTTGTGGTCATAAAAGAGTTATGGAAAAGCAGGTTCGCTCTGTAATATATACCAAGGCTGTGGCGTCGCTTGGCGCAACTATGATGAAAAAGGCAGATAGCTGCATACGGACACTTGTATGCAGCGCACATCTTAAGAGATGATTTCGGAGTTAACTTATGGACTCGTAAAAAGTTTAGATGAAATTTTTTACAAAACCATGTTGAAAATAATCGCAGAACGGCAGAATAAAAAATTTGGCAACAGACAATGATTTTGATGTCTATGAAGAAACTGGCGAACGAGTCAAAATAGAATAAATGCACAGGCTATCTGAGAAAATAATTATGATCTCTACCGCATTAATCCATAGGTGGAGACGTAAAACGATGTATAGATAGGTGAAAAATGAAATCTGTCAAAAAAAAGTCCAGCGAAAAATCGTCGCTTCAAATGAGAAATGTATTTAGGACAAAGCACGAAAGTAAAGTTTATATACGAACTTTCAAACGCTTGACTTTTTTGCTGACTGTAATGCTTGAAACGAAAATCTTGTTAACTATATATAATTGAAAAGAATTAACCTTCATGAAGAAGACGGCGAGCGTAACAAGAAAATAGGTAAACAATAGCTCTAAAATAGACAACGATGATCGAGGGTGCAGGGTATAAAATGAGGATCCAGTTCTCTATAATGAAAAACAATTTGTTTCACCGAGGGTTGTCTTGGGGCTTTAGGGTAAATCAATTAGATACAAATAAATAAAACCAAGAAACGATTGCCCAGGTGGGCCTCGTAATAGGTCAATAGTGTTACGCACGGGTATACGAAATATTGCAAAAATAGAAGCACTAGGTGTCGTGTTTATAAAAACAGGACACGGTAATATGCTCGCTTATAAATTGTAACGTTTCACAAATACTGTAAACAGGATTGTAATGGTTTAAGATAATGGCAATATGGTAATACAACAAATAGTAACAGTAATAATAATATCAAAATAATATTGCATATATTATATAATACCAAGCTTTAAAGCACTGCACTTCTGTGATATAAGATTCTGTAGAGTACATATATAGAAATTGACCATTTTAATGCTTCGTTTAATTTAATTTTTTTATTATTATGCATTAACTACGTTTTTATTTAATACATTTACGAAGGTTCCATTTGGAATACACGATACGAGTGCTACGGGTTGAGGATAATATGTGAAGAGCACTTTCCTGCATACCTTAAATCAAAAATAGCATTATAAATGTTCACAGAATGGCTACTAACGGCGCCTAGTTTAGTCGCCTTAATAATTAAACGACACAAATATATTATCGAGACACACGTTTTAAATTTTGTGTAAACGTTCAAACAATGATAACGGTTAGATAACAACTCCTTAACGCCTTCTCTGTATCCGATTGACATGTTCTCATTCACATCACATTCCAATCAGAAAACATTTCGGTGTACATTCAGCTGCTTAACGACAAAACAATATTTCATAACATCACTTCAGTAGGCCACTTCGTATACCTACAAAATAGCAATCGCCTAGACATATGTTCGCTTAAGCAAAATGGACGTGCGTGCAGGTTACAGTAAAAGCAACATAAATTTAAATATTAATTATCCGTGAATTAATAATACATAACGTATAAGTAGCACAATAAACAACATTGTATAAATAACAAATGAAGCAAAAGCGTCTTAAAACGTATACTTTTGTGATTGTTAGATAGATGTCCTTTAGAGCACATACCATTCAAGCCTAACAGTTCATACAAATAGACGTTAAAGCATACACTTCTAAAAAGTGTTTACAAAAAATTCCAACGCAAGCGGATTTAATAAATTTAAAGTTTTTAAGAAAGTGCTACTTTGGATGTATGGTACTTGATTGGCCTAAATGTTTTCTAGAATGAACGTCTCAGCGTTACTGCTCCGGTAATAGACGTGCTGGGTTTCGGCACGATGAAGACCAAACTTCAATATTTTACCCATTGGAAGCGCATCTGTTACTCACATTGGTTAAAAATACTGCTGTAAATGCCTTCTAAAATGTCTTGTATGATCCTTCTGCAAAAATAAAACGTTGATATATAAGACTTTTATTTTTACAGCGCACAAATTGCTCAGGCGAGATCCGTGCTTCTCACTGCCTAGCCCGAAAAAACAAATTATGATTTCCATTCATCACAGTTTTCTGCAAGACGACGTTTCCAAAAAGTGTGCTTAAAGATACGGGTGATGACACGATTAGAGAGGCAGATCTTAGCGCTCCATCGTCATCCGACTAACGTGTGCCGGTATACCTCACATGATAATCAGTAAACACTTCCGAGTACATTTCGCCGTCTAACGATAAAGCAACATCTACGTAAGATGATATAAGTGGGCCACTCCCAAAAAACAGACATGTGCGTAATTACAGTAAATAAGGAAAAAAGATATAATGAAGAAAAATAAATGCATTCAATAAACTGGATCGAAAATACTTGCAGAACTCAAAGTCTCAACGTTAAAATTTCAAGTAACGTTTAAAGTAACGGGGAAAGTAAACGATTGTGAAAACGTCTAGTGCCTTTCTGCGTGTTTTAAATGTGTTATACACTGGAAACCACTTTCTCTTACTATTTCGCATGTTTGTTTTTAGGACGCTTCAGCGATTTCAGGTATGTGTTTGGGTCCCCAAATTGCTTCAATTAAAGCACATAGCCTCACCTAAGGGAATTGTCAGTCAGGAATTAAATAACTCGCTCGACCAGAAGAGCTGTGGCATATTGCCAGTGTCTTCTGCAGTCATTATCGCGTTAGGTTTATCAGAGAAATCTAACACAAAAAGATTTTTCAACCTACGAGAGAACTTAGCCTTTACAAAACAAAGTTGACTGTGAAGCACGCTAGCCTTACGTAGGTCAGAAAGCTCAACTCCTCCTTGTCTGGAGAAGGCAGCTGTAGTTGCGCTAGCAAAGCTCTAAAATAGTTTTCTGACTAGTAAAACTAACAGCTTGGCACGTACTCAGATATTGTAACAGCTCAGTCTTACGACGTACCTCTATAAGCTTGTAGACCTTCATATGCTGATAACAACTGTTTGCGAAATTTGGGCTAAATTGACAAAAAATCGCAGATGCCAAGAAACTGCTTCATCATCTCTGCTTTGGTCGGTGGCAAGAATACCGAAATTGCTGCTACTTTGTCGGCGATGAGCTATAAAATGCCATTTTTGATCAAGGAAGTTTATCGACGCAACCTTCGCCCGGTACAAGCAACACTTTAAGAATTCGTAGCTAATCTGGCTGCACACAACCAAGTATACACATAGAGTGCTATCTCCATTATGTTATTAATGTTTGTCTCTTTCGCCAATGAAACGACAGCGTCGTTAAAAACTATATACAGTCTCCACGTTCGCGTAGCGACTTCACAACCAACGTCACGAAACGAGTGAAAATAGTGGGGTCATTCGTTAGGAGGAACAAAATTTGCGTAAACTACCCGCTCAAATCGGAGGTAATCCATGAGGGTAATTGCTGAAGTATCTGCAATATCCCTACATGAAGTCAAATTGGCTGACATAGTGAGCGTTATATAAATTCAAAGGCTTACCCTCCGCATTATGGATATCGTGATTATGTACAATTGTCCAGGCTTGGTACATCGATAACTACCTCAACTTACCGAGGACCTGGCAGTTACTAAGAACGTGGACCCAGCTAAGAAATCGTAGTATCCGTGACTATTTTACAATTTCGTCACTCTTTAGACTGCTCCTTAGTAAAGTAACATTCCAGTATCACGCGGTCATGCTGCCTGCCCGGCTTCTGAGAAATTTCCGCCAAACGAATTAAGTAATTTTGTTGCTCTTGAGTAAAAGGGTCGCCTAAAATTATTTGATTTTCGACAATACATTGTATATTGGATATTACAGGATTATCCCAGGCTTATCTTTCGTTGGAGATCCATATTCCTATTCAAAACTAATTTATTCAGTCGGAGTCGTCGGTAAGCCCCGGCCGCTAACAATAATTACGATCGTGAAATATCAATAGCCCATAAAGAAACATAAAAATAATATTAATGATAAATGAGCTTGAATTAGACTTGATAATGTATTAAAATCGTCGAAGTTTAGTATATCATAGAAACGTCACAGATACAAATTCGTTCATTCCAGAAAAATGAGCCATTGGTATTCCAATACACATTCTGTAAGATCCGCGGGTAAGATTTTTGATGAATTAATGAAATTTGACCATTGACCTGATGGTCTATTTTTTAAAGCTGACCATCAGCCAACGGACCCCATATATATGTAAATGTGCACTGACGGGGATCGAACCCGTGCACCTACGTGTCTCCTCCAGTCGAAAGGCGCATACGAATGCACCAAGCCACCGAGCTCGACTGACCAGATGGTCTACCAAATCTGAATATTAACTAAATTACATTTCTTGTGTTCCTCCACAAATTTTGCTTTAATAAGTAAAAACCAATTTTCACATAATAGAGCATACTGTGTCATATTTATTATAAACAATTATAGGTAGGGACAAGTTCCAGTACCATTGGTTACATTATGAAATTACATTCGGGGCAAATAAAGGCAATTTAAATGAGAGATAGGTGACGCAAGAAGATGTTTCTAATCTATAAATTAATTGGAAGTATACTTAGAAGCATAGATCTAAAAGGCACATGGTGCCCTAATTGGAGCCATATATTTTTAGAAAAAGTTGAATAATATTGTGATAAATAACACGTCACCCTTAATATATTTCTTTCAGGAAGCAGGTTCACGATCTTAAAAACCTGAGAGCCGCGAAAGCAGTGTGGGCAGGGGGGGTCTGTCAATTCCATTGATTTGAGACCTCAGCTGAAACAAGTTTCTGAAAAATATTACTTAACATCAGCATATCGTGCAGTTTCGTGTAACCAGTGTGAATAACAGATACTCTTCTAATCTGCAAAGTATTAAAATTTTGTCTTCAAGTGTCAACGGCTACTATTATGTCTACTACAAAAACAGTAGCATGTGCTGTGAAAGACATCTATTTAATATTCGCATGTTTGTGTGTGTTATTCTCGCATTGTTCCTTAATACGCTATTTATATAATGTTATCTGTGGTGCTGCATACACATTAAGTACTTTTAATTTACGGATGATTTGAGTAGGTAAATTGTTTTTTCATTTGTTTTTTAATTAAGTTCAACACTTATTGTAATTTGCATATGTCTATTTTATTTGAGCGAACGTAGTTCTGGGCAGTTGACATTATCTAACTAGACGAAGTCCACTCAAATAATCTTTTGGAAATGTTGCTTTTCTATTAGACAGCGAAATGTACTCCCAGGTGCTTGCTGATTGTAATTTTATGTGTACGTGTGCGCATATTTTGAAACGTTTTCTTGCCGGAAATACGAGAATGAAGAAGAGGCGCCATAGCTTGTTTTTATAGGTAAAAATATTTTGTAACTGACTATCAGCCGGGAGATTCACATCGATTGGCCCGCGTCTTTATAATTGTATCTTTAAGCAGCTTTATATTGACTGATTTGACTGCCAATATTGGCATCAAGCAGTAATATTGCTGTTTATAGACGGCCGTGTGAGCCACACTGCCCACAAATACCTGCGTACAACAAATGCGGTAGAGTCGGTTGCATTCAGAGTGATTATCCTCGTTTTCCTCGATTTTTCTAGAGTAATTGTGATTCTGACAATAGTCAATGTTATACGGTGCGTGCACAGAAAACTATATATAATGATGCGCTAAAAGACCTTAAAGCATACGTTATCATGAGCTCTCATTCCGCATCAAAGCTGATGAGTACATGTACTCTAACTAATTGATTCAGCCAGGCGCCGCAAGTGACTACGGTTGGTCATCGGTCATAAACTAATCCCTGAATGTACAGATAGTTAGGAAATACACGTCGTATACGCTTTAGGTCGTAGGGCCTTGCGCTCTTTAAACGTGGGCAAGGCGAGGGTCGACGACATCGAAATTTTGGTGACGGCTGAGAGTGCTCATCCGGAAGATATCGTTACGAAGGAAGTTCGGTTGTCACTTAACAGGGAAATAGTTGATAACGCTAACGCGGATCAAGGTTACGCCGCAGTACTTCATGCTTCTCAAACAGATTACGTGTACCACAATGATGCCGATAGTTTAGTCTTTCTTTTGGTGAATAATCAGATGCCATAAACGTAGACACTTCTTGAAGGTGGGTTCTTAAAGAACTGTTGTATCTTGCCGGAGACTCAGAGCCTCGTCTGTCCTACCCATGTTCCGTTGCCCAGCATGGGTATATATATATGCAGAAAAGTGTTATCAAATATATAGGTGAATTCAAATATGTCAAGAAGTAACCAGGCTGTGAGGTTTTTGCGTTGTGCAGTTACTAACTTAGCGTTGAGTGCGCTAGACTTGTATTACCACTACACTTGGGGTCTCATTATCAAGGTTCTGCGGTTAATTTTTTTCTGGCAATAAGAGTAGCAATGGATGACTTCAACTCAGATACATGTATCGTCGTATGGCGTAATCAATTAATAATTCTATCATTGTCGAAGTTAAAATGTCATTTTATTGTAATTAATTGAAAATAGCTTTTTAGATAGCTATTTTTATAGCAACCAAATTCAGGGGTAGGTCATGGCATTATGGGGTAGATCTCCGGAGACTTCTAACAGAGTGGAAGCCAGGACTTTTATGTTAATTAATGTGCCGACCTCGATATAATCATAATAGATCTGAGGAACATATTTTAAGCTTTAAGGCCACCTTGCAATTGACACAAAGCTGTTATTTAAGGGTATATATTTTTTATACCACATCGCATCTGAGTTCTTTCATGGACGCGCGCTACTTTATGCACTACAGAATATTACAAATACCTGGATAACTTAAGTGGGGACATCCAAAAATATTTTCAGACCAACATTTAACGTCCACGCTAGCGTCTTTTTGCATTACTTCTTAAGACGGATTCCATAAATGTAAATGTGCAACAACAGGGATCGAAGCCATGCACTTGCGTGTCTCCACCGGTCTCAAGGCGCGCTCGAATGTACCAAGACACCGAGCTGGACTCGAGAGTATGTCTTGCATCTAGCCATATTTAAAAACCACCATTTTTGTTCACTGTTTATCACATATAATTTGATCGCCACTCGTAGTGACGTACACTTAAATACGAAATGAGAACACAGGGTGTAAATGACAAGGTAGCTCACCAACTAGACACTCACACATAACCATTCATTGTAGCGCGCTTGTAGAGAATCCTCATATTTGTCGTGCTATTCATGGTGTGCACTAGAAAGATAAATGTGCAACGGCGGGGATCGAGCCCATGCACCTACGTATCTCCTTCGGTCGCAAAGCGCACACGAATGCACCAAGCCACCGAGCTCGACGTTATTAAATATCTGTGTATTGTTTCGTATATATTGGTTAGTAGAATTTGAAGACATTTATTCAAACAGTGATTGGATGAATACTTCTCATTGTTACTTAAAACAGGAAAAGTCTCTAAATAATTTGCTATTGCTACTTAAAGATCCTTTCGCCCCTAACTTCGCTTGACAACGACTCCATTTGCGCACAAAATGCCATCGTCGCCCTAGCTATTTTTCTCTGCGATTGATCTCAAGTAATATACTTGGTGGAATTACCTCCCGTCTCTCTGTCATAAATTTAAACATTTTCCCTCTCATTGCTTTTTTCCTAAACTGCTTGATCTATATTTCTGTGCACAAAGATATCCGCCTGCGAAGCAGACATGAGCGGATGAGTCAGTGCCCAAAGATCATTGTCATCATGAACTCAGCATAACAAATAGCGCGGTATACAATTGCCGACAAAGTAGGTCGGACCCTAGTATCTCTGTGCGAAGGAGAACGGTACCTATATTTTTTAGGTCTAATCATCAGCCGACATTTAATATCCACGATACCGCTTGTTGAATTACTTAGTAAGACAGATCTCACAAATGTAAATGTGCAAGGACGAGTCGAACCCGCAGACCTACGTGTCTTTTCCGGTAGCAAGACTCACCAAGCCACTGATTTCGACAAGGAAAGCGGCACCTGAACTGCGTGAATAGGTCTTCGGGTGTGTCTGTGCTGAGTCCCTGTGGCGGTAACGCTGTTGTTAAGCAGGCATCTGGCCTGCGCGCTGCTTTTAGTGGTGTTGTTGTTGTTATATTTAGAGCGCGGCTGCTACTGTTACTGTGGACCGGAGCACTCCCATAAAGACATCCACACACGTACATACTATACATATATATATATATATATAAATATATAT
>MNPL01028099.1:6525-25360 GCA_002081605.1 Tropilaelaps mercedesae
GCTGGTAGGTTTCAAGCGACGACCCGCTTCGCACGACGACGGCACGGAACCTGCTCGCCCACTCGACGGAAGAACCCTCTGGGAAGGAGGGATGGAGTTTTGGGGTTTGGTGGGGCGATGAAACTTGACGCTCGTAATAAAAGCACATTCTGATAAGGCTTCGCCCGGCTGCTACGAACGACGAAACCAGAGCACCGACCGAATGTTGATGCCTTCAACGTTAGGCCTGCACCCACCCGAGCAACAGGTCGATGAGGCCACATCGTCAAGAACTATCCGAGTCAACGGTGAGCGACGCTTTACGGAACTGTCTAGACGGCGCGTGGCCACTTGCCGGCTCTGTTTACGACAGACGCCGACGTGGCGCGTCACCGTCCGCCGATTCCCCGGGACATACGCGGCGGTATTGCGCTGGACAGTGTGGAAATCGTGGACGATGTGCGACGACTGTCTGAACGTGCCATCTGGCAAGTAGACATCGTCGTGGAAACAGGCAATTGTGCTAGTCGTTGAGCACTACCGTGGAAAACAACTCCACTAATCTAAAGGCCTAATTGGCCGTTGCCCGGTTCCACTCTGAGTGGCATAATTGACCTTGACTGACCTTAGCTTCTTTAACCGATTCGAGGGTGTCACTGGAGTCGTCTCGACTGAGACCAATACGCACCCCACTTCTGAGCGCATGTTTCTGTCAAGTCCAAGGCAACTTTCCGCCTTGCAGATCTCGACAACGATGAATACATACGAAAGCGACAACAACGAACAAGCGGAAAATGCAAAAATCGTTCGAACATCGTCAACATCGGCGTACGGTCTCGATCGCTGCGAACTCTGGCGTTTTCTTCCTCGGAGCTCCTTCCTACTCCGGTCAAGACAGTTGAGTGGTATAGACAATCGGCCTGGTCGGCCTGCTGACGAGCCTGTAACTTGACCTTCGTAGGCCTGCAGCAGGGGTCGGGTTGACCTTGTCCCCGTTGTCCCTGTTCCGGGCTGCTATCCGCCTCGAATATGGCTGCGGCATGTGGAAAGCACGCGCTGTTCTTGTGTGTGTGTGTGTGTGTGTTCAAATGAACCTCGAACGAAGTGCACGTACTAACCATCTCGTTCCCAAGTGGACTGGTGTGATTTTTCATTGAGTTCCGCTTCCTGTCTCCTGCTCTATAACAGAGGTTTTCGCGTGATCCCTGGCGGGTTCGGTTCTGTTGGCACGCGCTGGTCTATAGGTCTTCGATGGGTTAGCCCGGCTAGAAATCGAACAAGCTCCACGGTGCGACTCAATTTAGACGATTTTTCAATAGCAGAAGCGTCGTCTACCGGGAGCTTCGGGGTTCTCCGTGGCGGGTTTCGGAGGGTCTCTGTACCGTTCTATCGCTTACGAGCATCGCACGTGCCCCGTCAGAAAGTTCAGCCAGACGCAGTTGAATATTTTTTGACAGACCCTACCAAAAACAGACGAGATTCCGGTCGGTGTCGATGACTAATTGCCTGGCCGAGTGATGCAACGCCTCGCGGAGTTCACGTTTGGTGTCCGACCTGAACAGCCCCTCCGCCATTCTTCCCCAGGAAATGAGCTACCGATCGCTGCTTTAGCGCCTTTGGCCGAAGCCTTCAGCAGCAGGCGGAGCTGCGCCGGCCATCGTAACATGGCTGGAAGGAAGAGTTTACTATGAGATTGCCTAAGAGATCTTCTCCTAATTGCCTTCTTCCCGCCGGGCCGCCAGTATTTAGCGCGAGTAACAACACAAACCACTTTTTAACGGAACCGAACGGGCGGCCGGGCGGGCGGACAGGGGGGGCTGTAGCTGAAAGGGTTCGTAATGACGGCGGTAAACCGAACCGGACAAGTCGCTACCTTTCTGTCGTTTGCTTGCGTTAGCGGACTGAGCAATTGGCAATCGGTAAACAATTGAACGGTACTCGAAAATCGCACTTTATTGACAAGAACGGGGCAAAGAACCTCCCGACACGCGGACGTATCCATAAATAGGCGGCGCCCTTTTGTTCACTCCAGGTGATGATGCCCCGACGGTGAGTCTTCCGGTGAGAAAGTCTTCCACGCTACTTTGTGTAAATTGTCTTGGCGAGGACGCAACCTCTGGAGGACGTTATCCTCCTTTAATTATCCGCGTCGTTCGTATCGTGGACATCGCCGTATACGACGGCAGTTTTCTGGCTCTCGCTCACTTTTTGCCTCGTGTCTTGTTCGTATTCGCCGTAGTACCAAGGTTTTTATTGGTACCTCGAAATAAAGCGATACCCATCCGCGGTTTGGGTGGCGTTGGACCAAGCAGCGGCCGACGCGATTCCGCGGCAACAAAGTGAATGCCACTGAGAAGAACTGGCCGTCGTCGGCGTTTGGTTCGGAACCCCCGCCGATCCGAGGGGCTTTTACACCAGCATCAGCTTCGTCCCCGGCGTTTTTCGGAGAGTTCCTCTGGATCCGCGCACCCGATCGTATCCAGCTGGCCCGGAGCACCGTGCGAGAAACAGAACCGGTCGCGGCTCGCGGCGCAAAACACACAAAAACCTGAGATGAGGCTCCATGAGAGCGCCGCCGACGGGTTTGGTAAGTTAGGCAGCCCGGCCGGGGAATCCGCCCTCGTCGGCTTCTTTCCATCGGCGTCGGAGGTGGAAGTCTGGAACGCCGAGGATCGTCGGGACGGCCGACGAAGGAGCCCCACGGACTCTTCTGCATTGCATATGAGCAAACGTGCTTCCCAGGGGTATGGCCTCGTGCGTGCGACTTCCCCTCGCCGGCTGGTACGCGCCATCCTAGATAGGAGTCTTTCAGAGTCTGCTCGTAGAAGTCGTCTTCCCTCGTAGAACCGCGAGAATGGGGGTGGCAGCTTCCGTAAAAGATCGTTCCTCCGCTTCGATCCTTCCCCCGTAAACGCACGAAGAAGAGCACGAAGAAGCACTCGGAAGCTCAGTGGTAATTCTCATCCGGGGCAGAGACACGAACCAGCGGCCGAAGCTGCTAAGACGGAAGTGACATTGGCATAGCAATGTATAGCCGTCTTGGCAGAATAGTGTACATCTAGTCGAAACACCAGCTCGGGCGCGATCGATAATGCCACGCCGTTTGTCCTTCCACCACACGCCAGAAAAAGAGACACCATTCGTCCTGTTCTGTGGCATCATTCGGCTACGCACGGACCCCGTGCACTCTTGTTAGCAGAACGCTACTCAGCTGCTCGTTTTTGCCCCTGCTGGAAGGCGCCCCCGCCGCCGCCGCACTAGATGCCCACCGCAAGCGACAGCACATTCACACCTGCGCACACTGCACTTGGACGGAGCGGCCATGCACGACGGTGCTATCGTGTAAGGTAAGCGCCGTTTTTCTTCATCTCTTCCTCCTCCTCCTCCTTCTCCTCCTTCACTCCTCCATGCACTTGCCTATCACCCTGCGTTAGCCTATTTCGTTCTCTCACTCATACCTGTGTGTGTGTGTGTGTGTGTGTGTGTATACCCATCTCTCTCTCTCTTCGTCGATTTGTGCCTTTGTGCTTTCTGCTGGTTCCCTCTCAGCAAACCGACAGGCGGAAGGGGGTGCCGATCGGCCGAGTAGGAGGAGGCGGTGGCCGGCCTCCCGCATCTTCGGCTACTCTGATTGTTTCCCTTTGGCTGACAGGCCATGAATGGCTGAAGGACTCGGCTAACCCAAGCGTCACTTCGGAGATCGGCGGCGTGCAGAACATTTGTCCTAGTCTTGTTCAGCGACGGTGCGCGATCAGGACAGCGATATAAACGTAGAGGAAGGAAGAGCACGCGAGAGAGAGAGAAAAGGGGCAAACGAGAGCGAAAGACACGACGTACCCGACGCGGACATGACACTGTTTAATTCAATGGAACAGCGCCCGTCAGGAAGGAGAAGGACGACAGAGGCGCCTGGAGGAACGAAGGCCTTAACGGCGCCTGATTTACCTTTCGCGCGGAAAAAAGCCCGAGACGGAAGGGTGTTCCGGCCTTCCCGTGGGTGTGTATAGACGTTGTCGATACGTGCACACGTCGTTACGACCCGGTCGGGACGGCCGACGAGACCGCGACGGCCGATGTCACACGGGCACTCCAATGAGCTTAGCCCTTCCAGGGGCAATCGAGTGAGCGAGAAGAGTAACCGGACCCAGGCGAAGAGAAATCCAGCGGGTCGATTGGACTAGGGTGCACCATATCGCGGAAATAATGCCTAATCCGCATTACGAAATTGTCGCTGGACCCCTCCTTAGCAGGCGTAGGCCGCAGCAATGCACTCGAAAGGTCAGTCCTCATCCAACGAAGAGCTGTTACTCCGTTCTTCGCGAAATGACTCTTGTATATAATCCTGTTGACATCCATGTATACACACACACACACACACACATATACAGCCAACGAGGTGTATGCCGCTGTCTGACCAAAGTATTTCGCAGGTGTCTGATCAGTGAGTGCTTTGTGTCCCGTTAAGTGGGTCCTGAATCTCGTATGGGGGCTGTGAGGACATTTTTCTTCGTGTGGTCAGCACCTCACTCAGTGGCGAGTCGACACCTCGACCGGAAACTGCTTTGGGGATCTCTCAGCCAGCTCTGTGAGACCATCCATGTTCGCCGGCCGGCCTTGGCCACGCTTCTAGTCCTCGTCAGAGAGTCCATCATGCCTAAAAGACTCCACGAGGAACAAGCGGAGCTCCATGACACGGAGCCCCGACGGAACTCGTCCACAGGCGAATACATCGCCGGGAACCGACCCAGTCGAGTCATGTGCACGTCGGTTGGTTAGCAGCGGATCGGCAACAGCGTTTTCCTTTCAGGACAACTTCGTATCTGTCGGGTGTCCTTGATCTAACCTGCGTGAGACAGGAGGCCATCTAATTGGCAGGACGCCGCGGGCCAGTCCGAAAAATGTCCTGGCGATGATAGAGATACGTAACACCGTCTTCCAGCGCAAAGCGCAAAGCTCGCACAAAAAGCGCGATAAAATTGTGCACATGTTCACGCCCATGGGCACCCATACTCGTGCTAATAACAATAATAATAATAATATTAGTAGTAATAATATTATAACGAGTCGAATCTTGTTCGACAACGCAAATCTACGTAAGCGCCGTTCACAAAAGATTCCGATTCTTTATTAGCAGCTTTTAGCGCGGATGTTTCTCTTTCAACGAAGAATGCGCTAAAACGATCAGGCGCTCATTGGCGTAAAAATGTGCGCAATTTTATCACCGAGTTTGATTGCAGCTTTCGCAAATGACCTCGATTAGTTTTAAGCATCGATTATCTTTGGCCGCAGTAAATTTGCAGCGAGAAATTGCGATTTTCGCAAGGCCACGCAAAATCCTGTGCCCTGCCTACTTTACGATGGCAGCTGCTCGCTCGCCCTACCTTAACCTCGGCCATGTCCTCGAATATTTGGTTAACGACCAAAAGGACCCAGTCGGGCGTATGAGAACGGAAATTAATTCGCTTTAAAGATACAGCCGACATTAACGTACGAGTATCGCATTAACGGAGCCAAATCGCGTGGACATTTATGCGCGAAATGACGACCAGGCGGGAAGATGCACTTCGTCATGCGCCGGCCCCCACCGAGCGAACGCCTCAGACCGGAGACGCTGATACAGAAACGGACCAACAGCGAGCGAACAACCAAACGCGCAGGACAAAAACAAAAATCGATTCCTTCTCGGCATTCGGCACACTCAAGTCACGAACGCGCATGGCGATCCTGCGAGGTCTAACTTCCTGAAAATCCTCATTCGTGTCGCCTGCTTGGCGCGATGAACCGCCTGAAATCGATCTCAGGCTCACGATTGTCCCGGCACCTGACATGAGGTAACGCCGAACCCCTGAACAACCTACTAAGCCTAACCTCGTGTTCGGATTCGTCAGATACCGCTCACCCAGTTGACCCCCGTCTTCATTATTCAAAGTTCCCATCCGACTACTTTCGTATGGCGTCGGTCCGAGTTGATGGCCTCACGCTTCGAATATTGACGCCCATGCTGATACCTCATGCGCGAGTTACAGGCGTTCTTCAAACCTCCGCGTGCAGGAGGCAAAAAGTCGTGTCGAATGAGGAGGCGCAATGAGTCGCGTTTCGCCGGACGGATTCGACCATTCCGAACCCACGGTCGGCCATAGACGATATTGGAGCTATTTAGGAGCAATACAAATGTGCGACAAACACACCACAAAGGAAACGATTTAGTTGTCACCTTCGCCTTCCTACTCACACAATTCACTCTCGGTCGGTCGGGTCAGACGGCCTCCGGCGTCTGCTACGGCCATCTGCTAGTTAGCAACGTTCCTTCCCCTTCACGTCTGTTAAATAGCCTCGCCGACCACATTGGCCTTAGAGCATTTCGGCCATACGGTCGCCTTGTCCGTAGGCCCAAATCTCGGCCCTCAGACTGCTCAGACAAGATCCAGAAGAGGCCTGAGTCATGCTAGACAAGTCAGATATTCAGCTGTAAGACTTCAGAGACTCCCGCTCTTGTCTACATGACGCTTCGTCAACCAGGCCGATCTACTTGGCTAGTCTGATAACCGAAGTCTCCCTGTCGTGTCTATCAGAGGAAAAGACTGGGGAAATCTACCAGCGCAACACGAAACCCAGATACTTTTGCGAGACAGTTTTTGCGGATAAATAAATATCTTTTGTGTGTACTCACCTCTCCCCCCCACCCCCTCCCCCGGTAAAGGTCGAGATCTGTTGTTCGTATCGGCGAGTCGGCCAGAAGTGGGACTAAGGCTCGTCGGATACGCGTAGGACCTCGGTAGTGCTCATTTTTCCCTGGACTAGTTGAATAAAAGCTGTATCATCGCGCTCCGTTCAGGCTCAACATGTTGGTAATCCAAGAGCTTCTTCAGAGTCAGCCGCTCCGAGATTCGCCGGTTCGACGGGGACCGTAGAAATGTTTTTCCGCTTTATGGCGGTGCTCAAACTTCGGCCGTTGCCGACGAAGGCTTCCGACAATTTCCGCTTCTTCGGTGCTGCTATTGGGAGATGGAAGCGGCGGTTCGACGCGGCTGTTTCGACGCCGTCCGATTGCGTCTTCGTGGACCGGCGCCGCTGGGAGACGGGGAACAGCTCAGGAAAAGAGGGTGTGGAGGGTGGACAGGGAACACGAGAGGCAAAAACTTGGGGAAAGCCTCATCTTCTACTTAAACCGAATACCTCTTCATCAACGACCTCCGCTCAGATCTCGTCTTCTCGGTGAAGTCTGCTAGGCCGACCGACCAGCTCGCCTGGCCCTACTCCTCAACCGGGGAAGTGATGGCGGGACGAGCGAAACGGACATCCTCCTCGAACGAGGTATGGAGTTGCGGACGACCTCGAACGAGTAGGTTCTCCTCAGAAGACCCCTCTCAGAAGCATGCGTTGGTCTCTATGTATGTATAACGCTCATTCTTGTCAAATATATCGCTCTTCAAGTAGGATGCCATTACGACGCGATAGTAGCGACGTCTGGTGCGCGACTAAGCTTGAGTAAAGTGATCGAGCGCAAGGTCAGACGTCCTTGAAAGTTGGTGACCTGGCGGCCAGTTCCGCCAAGGAAAGGTATTAACGATAAAATTGCGTCTGTCAGGAAGTCGATACTGTACGCGTTTTGGAAATACGCTTCGACGACACTTCATCAAACGAGCGGCCAGTTCTGGACGAAGACCAAACGCAATGAAAACCTTTCGTTCGAGGGAGTGAGGACGCTTTGCGTTCAGCCATGATGACACTGGACACAGCCTCGAGATCGTGTGATTGAAACGCCGTTTATGGCTATGGGTGGGGCAATCAGTGGGGTTCGCTGGATGAACTCTCGCGTTTCGAGGACAAGTAGGTCTGGCTGACCTGCTTTTTAGCGTCGGCAAACCTCGGGTGAGGTCGATGTGATTTGGCTGATGCAGCAAACGCGACGCAGAGCCGGAGCACTGTTGAAACGGTTAGAAAAGTGCTTGCGCGCTGGCCCGAGAGCGAAACGGCTCTTGGCTCTACGCTGAGGTCTCAGTGAGGCCAAGAGAGTGAAGGCGCATTTTAATAAGTGTCCTAAAAGGGACCGACGGCCGGCCTACGCGAAGTAGTGTGGAAAAAGGCAACTTTATTGCGCTGCCTTCGTTGCTTCTTCGGCGGGAAGCACTCGACACAGGCTGCCGAGAAAGCCAAACTGCCAAAATAGCCGTTCTCTGCGAATGATTTCTCCAACATGAAAACTAGACACGACCCACGCCTTCATCGGGAAGTTGAAGGACGCACCGGACAATGCGGAAGTTTTTTGTCCAATATTAGAGAGGGAACGTCGCTATGAAGTCTACAGGGTCCAGTTAGCCTGCACCTGCGCCAGCTTCCATGGCGCTCATGGCCCTTGAATCTCCCCGAGATGAAATCATCGTGAACGAGCAGCACGCCTGCGCCCCGATCGCAGCGATTAATCGAAACGTCGCATATTCATCCTGGCTGACTCGCGCCCCATCGACGTTTCTGTGCTCGCGCGCAATAAAGTTCCTACTGCTCTCCGTCAGCTTTACCAAGGAACCTACCACCAGACCGCAGTCCGGTTGACGCCCAGCGGCGAGGTCTGTATCCTCTGTGATAGGCTTGATCGCATCCTGCTACGGAGAGGCGCATTTTGTACTTAAGGCGAGCAAGATTTAATGCTCCATTGCCGCTGCCTGCCTGATAGATCAGCTTCATCAGAGTGGCGGCGCAGAGTCCGCAGAGCTTTCACGTACGATATTCTTATGTCGGCCTTCAAGTTCTCCCCAGAGATATGTTTCAGCCGCTACCTATTTATTCGTTCCATTCAACAGGGTGAATTAAGCCGAGTGAAAGGGAGCCGCAACCTTAACACGTCTCAATGCGCATCTGAGACTAGGAAGCCGTGTCCTAGAGCCGCCGTTCGTCCGACGTCATAGAGCGAAGCCTTGAAACGGCGGCCTTTTTGGCCTTCGGTCCTTATTGGCCCCCGAAATATCAACTTGTGCCCGCCAGACGCGAGCCAGCCCATTCCAACAAAAGGGAGCCTTGCCAGACTAGACAAAAAGACCTCTGATCGAGTGAACCGTCGGATGCTCTGGGGCTTTCTCCTTCATTACATCTAATTGACGGCCCACCCCCAATGGCCCCTTTCGACCAGACAGATCCACCATCTTCTGGGCCTTCTTCTCATTCACTGTCTGCGTCGTCGCGCTCAATCGACAGGACCGGGCGCCCCGACTCAGTCCTGATCGGCTCCGGTCTGATATGTGGGGCTCCCGTACCGAGCAGGACTTCGCACACTCACAACTAGAAAGAGACTCCCTCAGGTTTCAACTCACGGCGCAGAGCTAGAACACCTTCACCTTGCGAGAGCACAAAACGTCGGAAGCGACCTTCAAATGCCTACTCATCGATTCGGCCAGCCTTTAAGGGATGGCCTTACCCACAGGCCACTGCCACGATAGTATCCCTTTGGCCTTTATTTGGGCTAGGCCACTTGGCCTACACAATGAATCAAAGCGATGCCTATTTGAGGGCATCGCCCGAGCCAGCCTGTCGAAATGGACGAGGGGCAAACATTTTGCAACATGTTGAGTGTGCGCGCGCCTCGCGATCGCGACGACATTTCAAGATTTCCTGGGAAGGCAACAACGTCACGTTAGGATCCTGTGGCCGAGAAGCGTTGTCTTGTAAAATTGGTTTTGCCCCCAGGATCGATGCCCTTTGGAGTGAGGCCTACGTGTGTCTCGCACCGGACAAAACTTTTTTCTTTGGATCCTCCAGCTGTAGGGCCGCTTTTGGATGCTAGCGAGTAGGTATCAGGGTGGCGGGTCATCGGCCAGATGCGTCCAAACGCGTCCAAACGTCCAAGAACGAGTGCGCCCTGGGGAACGATTTGGATATGATATAGCTTAAATATGCATCTATCCAAACACTTGAAAATGACGCGTCATTGACTGAGTGCCATCCGCCAAGCGGTCGATCGACTTCCGACCGAGTTTATCGGGTGTCGTTCTCATGTAAAGGTCGATCAGGAGCGACTCGGATATGGCCGCGTGACCAGTGAAGCTCACCATATCTAAGGGAGCCACCGGTGGCGCTCGACCCTGGAGCACACTCAGGGGCTCAAACGTGCGAGAACAAACTTTCCTCTTGGCGAGTTTACCACCGGTGTCATATTGACTTCGCCGCGTTTTTGCCCTCGGTGGCATCTTCGTGCATGCCCCCGCCGACGAGGAAGGACTCGAGTGGAATCGATGCTCATTCCATAGGGGGACGAACTGTGGTCTCCACGGGGGCCCCTCGACCCACCGGCCGGGTGGCGGCCGTCAGTAGAACGCTACAAAGAACGCCGACTTTCGTTGCATTCACAGCTCTTCGGGATCTCGTCGGGACGCTGGCGAAAGGAAAAACCGAGTAAATACCGGAGCTCCGACGCACCGGGAACTTCGTACCGGAACAGCTGGACTAAACGCGCGCCACGAACGCCTCGTGTATAACGGGAAGAAGAAAATTAAATTTTGGATCCGCAGACTCGCTTCGTCGCGGAAGGAACATAGGCATGTGCCATGCCGACGCTACGGAGAAGTCGAGTGAGGGAAACAGTGTCTGATGTATTCACCGAGTTCGGTGAAGATTTCGCCCGAATAACGCTCGGGCGGCAGCCTAAGGCTAGACGCTAACGCTACCAGACTCTGTTCGATAAACCTAGTACGGGACTGAGTGAGATCGTGTCGCTTGCCAATGAGGTGACGCTGTCGATCAAGACATGACGTTGAGACACGACATGACACGAAGAGAGTCTTCGGAGAAGCCGCGACGCTTCTTAGGAATAGATCGTTAAAAAAACTGATGGAAAAGTCGTCGTTTCCACTCGTTGTAATGCGCTCTCTTCTCACTCAGTGCCATGATACGGTAGCGCGAAAGGGAAGAAGATCTTCCTGCTTTCAAGATGTACCGTGCAGTCTTCATTGTTTTCTTGCATTGTTGCTGGAGTCCTAAGCTTCACAGCTCCTTCGTCGTTTGCCCATGCCCAACATAGGGGGCTTCGTCGTCTGTCGTTTCTGTTTTTAGTGCGTCCACCCTCATTGCCACCCTAATGAAACACTGACCTTGATCCTTTGCAGGAGTTGTCGATGCACATCCTCCCTCGGCGGCAGCCTCCTCGCATCGTCCTCGATCACCTCGAACGAAGTTTCCGCATCGCACAGCCACGCCACGAAGTGTTCCACAGCACGTTCCAGCTGCGCCAACGAGTTGAGCGCGCTTTGGAGCTGTCCTCCGCGCGACTGCATGCTGCAAAGTTCGTCGTGCGACCACCGCCGACGACGACGACGAACGCCACACGAACGAGACGAAACACGAAAAAAAAACGCGAACGTTTAGCAGGTAGGTAGTCGTTGCATTTCGTTGGCAGCCGGCGCGATTTTACTTTAGGCCTGCGGGCCGACTTTTTTCAAGGCGAGCTTTACCCTGCCTGAGAATTTTACGTAGGCGAGCGCACGTGTTCCAACGAAGTGACGAAACCTCGCTACGAGCGTCTACGGTCAAACGAGGTCGGCAATATAACGTCGCCGTAATATCAGTAGTCATCGCTTGGATCCACTCCTGCCATTTGGGGATGACATCGGAAATCATCGAAATGCGTTCATTCGCCGCGCTAAAGTAATTTGCCCTGGGCAGAAACAGCTTCCTGGCCGTTATCGATGTCACGAAGTAGTTCGTCCTCGGCAGAAGCGTGGCCGTTATTGACGTCACTTCAGCAATAAAGGCTCGATGCATCTCAAACGGGTGGCCCTCAGCAGACGCCGAGTGTTACCCTCATGAATCAGCATCATCATAGAGCTGCCATGCCTGGCTGGCTCTTGATGTCGTCGTCAGGCTGGGGAATTACCAGAGAGGCTCGCCAACACGAGCCTCACTAACAGTTCGTCACTAAGCCGCGCCTGCTGAATAGGTTCGCCATTTCGCACCGGCAGACGCCCTCAGACCCCGGATAGCTTGCGAAGTCAACCATTCCGACGCCACATGTTCGCAAGCGGCACTTCGCCGATGGTTCGATGACTTTAACGCTTTATAGACGTTTCTTGTGGAGCCTATTTCACCGGTGAATAAACCTGAGTGAAATAAGCGAAGTTAAATCGGCTACGGCCCACGTTAATCCTATGGCAGACACCGGCGTCTTTTGTTATATCACGTGTGCGTAATAACAGTTATATATATATATATATGTATAGAAAGTGATGTGCTCTTTGAGGGTTTTAAGATGAGACAAAATGAGAGAGAGAGAGCTATGATAAGTTTTCGTAACAAAGTTATTGTTCATAATCTAGCCATAGAGTTTGCCGGCTGCTCGTAGGGCGACTCCGCGGAGGCCGACGTCTGGGCCGCGTACACAACGGATCACGTCATTTCTATCGTGTCAAGCATGGCTAAGCTATGGTCGACTATGGATGAAACCGTAGTGAGGCTAAAAATCCCACAAGGTCATTCCACCGTTAACGAAGGAGTCGGTAATATAAGATGTTCTCTAACTGAGGGGTCGTTCCTCGAAAGAAGCAGGCGTCGATGTCAGGCTGGCGCGCCGAAATGCCACACAAAATGAAGGAACATGCCTACGGCGCTGCTTCGACGCGGACTGCCATCCTCTGAGCGACGTCGCGGCACAAAGCGATACCAAAGATCCGAGGGAAAAGGCCACATCGGTGGATCCGATGGGAGCGGCAGGCATATTAGGGTTTGTATTCACCCATCGTTCTCGGCCCTGAGATCAGCTGTTGCAAAGACAGGTTGTGCGACGATAGCGTTTGTTGGCATGTTTACGAAGTGTGACCTCACACGGGTAGACCTCACGATGATTTCGCAGTTCTCGCCTGCTGTTCTTCATTTGCTAGGGTCGTCGTCTGCTAATCTTTCCGTTAATTGAGTTTATTCCAGATGTAATACAACGGATTCGTTCTTCTCAGACATCCGTTGATTAAGCCCCGTCGTCTCTGCCACGTAGCCTTACGCATTGCGTCGCCGGTCCACGTTCCGAGGTTTTGGCAAACCCCTGAAAATTCTACCCTCTAGGCTAGGCTAGCAAATAAGCCGATGTTCGTCGTCACTTCGTACCTCATACTGAGGTCTTGGAACCTCTGATTGATCCGATCAACGATGACGTGCACGTCCTCGGCCGTCTGATGGTGTGCGATTCCGCCATGGTTATGCGGTAAACTTCCGGTGTGGCCCGCTTGGCCGCCAGCGAGCTGCTGGGCCTCGAGTTCGGCGGCCAACCGTTGACCCATCCGCGAAACGGAGTCGAGCGCCGCCTTCCACTGGCCCATTTCGGCGTGAGTGAGCTGAAATAGTCGAACGACAACGAAAAAGATGCTCGATGAGATCTCATAAGGAAATTCGTTCTGTAAGCGACTCATCTGGGAATTCGTCGAGAAAAGGCTCGTCTGCGCGGTCGGGTTCTCGATCATGCCAGACATGCACGGCCATGCTGGAACGCCCGGGAAGCCATATTAGATGAACGTCTTCGTTTTTTTGTTTACGACCGATCACCACTGGTCTGCTGAAGCGTAATCGGTTCAGCGCACCTACAGTACAATTAGATGGAGACCTGCGATATTTTATCTAGACACGTAACGGAAGATTAATGGATTTCTGCCTGTTCGGTGGGTTCTAGAATTTGTTGGAAGCGCAGCGGAGTTGAAGTCCTCGTGTGCGATATCCGACACCGCACAGAATATGAAGGGAAACACTTCATTAGCGTATCTACGTCGATCCACCTTAGGACTGGACCACACTTTTTTGTCGTTCGTCAAATCGGGGAGCGCCAGCTGGAACGGGTTTCTGAGCGTGTCGACTACTTACTTTTGCCACCGAAGTGAACGCTTTCGGCCTCTCTGGCCTGGCGGGCCAATTCTGGAGGCGGTCGAATTACTGAGTGCCCTAATGTAGATCCCCAGCCAAGTACTGAAGATGGGTTTTCACAAGCGAGGTAGCCGGAGTGTGTCCTTCCATCATATAGGCCCTCCATCTCCCGTTGCCTGTCCGTATCTCCCTTGTCGAATCCGTCGTCGGTACGTGGGCGAATAAATATCTCAAGCATACCTCGAAAACGAACGTCAATTTTTGGCTAGAGTTCTTACCCCTGAGTGAGGTTCTTCCCTCGACGATTTTCGTTAACGGCCACCAATTCGAGCTGCCGTCCGAGCCATTTTCGTGCGCTGAATGGGATTGAACGTACGAGAGGAAACTTCCGACTTTATCCATAACCATCCACCACCGAGCGATTTCAAGAGCCGACCCCCACCTCCCTTGAGTAAATAAACGGTAATTTCTGCACCGTTGTGATAAGGGCTGACCTATGCGATACCCGTCTCTCCGGAGGTTCCACGGTGGAATTGCAACCAGGCGGCCGCTACGAAGGGAGAGGCTCCGATACGAATCAGACCAGGTTAGATGGTCAGGTTTCCGCAACGGAACATAACCTTAGCAAAATAAGCGTAGGGAAGGACGCAACGAGGTCGACCTGTTTAGACGCCCGCCCATTGCCCGCAGCAACAAGCGACGTTGCTACACGGGCGTCGTGCACACACGGACTATTCCATGAGCTTATTCCATGAGCTTATTCCATGAGCACTCAGATATCCCCGGTGTAAGTTTCGCTTTTCCTCTAGAGAACCTCGCTTGATGATAACGCAGCCGCTTTTCACGCACCCGATGCCAAACGCTTGCGGGACCGTTTTACAGCTCAGTAATTAAAACTGTTCAAAATACAAACAAAAAAACCAACATTCTGCGACGAAACGACTTGTGGGCTTTTCGCGGCGTCTTAGCAGACGGCGTTGCGGCGTACGCGACGCGGCGTATGCGCTATCTAGTTCGTATGCTCTGCACAGAAATACAGTCTTAGCCAACGACCTATCCGTGCCAGACAGATTTAGCTCTTCTGCAAAAGCAGAAAATATTTAACCTGCACGACTACAAGCGCATTAGCAGTTTCAAAATTTCGCGCGCTACGCCATACTGAGTCGGCAGTTTCTTGAAGCTATTCCGCGGTCCCTCCGCCGCGATGAAATTCGACGGATCCCGTTTCGGCTACGCTACGCGTCGTCGTTCCGAAGATTAGCATCGGTAGAGAAGTCCGCCTCCGCATTCTTGATACGAAGAGAGGAAGTCCTGGACGAAGGGACTGAGCCGCGATCAAGCATGATACGCCACAAAATCCTCGACATTTATGGACAGTCACGAACACTCTTCGGTCTTCCGCCAATTGAAAGGGACACGCACTAGGACTTCATCTTCGACTTCACTCACATCCGAGACAGACCCATCCGGACGCTTGCGGCGAGTTCGTAGCTGGTGGTGTCTCCGATCGGGCGTCTGATGCGCCGCAAAAAGGATCAACTCATCTTGACATTGCCACTAGTAATGCCCGCAACCGTAGACACGACAACGGCTCCGGGGCAAACATCGGAATAATTCTGTCTATCACGAAAAGAATAGACAATGAAGAGCATTTTCAGCCTTTTTTCCGCCTCCATCTACGGCAATGGCCGTCTATGCCAGCGACCTAAGGAACGGCACCCTTTTCTTACCACGACAATGGCATACATCCTCGTAGGTGGATAGCTCCGAGCAGGAGCAGCGTCAGAGATCCGACTTCAGCAGCAACACCTATGCCTACTTGCCTACGGCGAATTCTCGGGGGCGCCGAAGTTCTTCTCGTTCCATTGCCCCGCCGGCAACGATGGCCGTCGCGCGTTCTGTCACGAGGGCCCGGACTATTCGATGCGTTTCGCCTTGTCGAATCGCCAAGAGGCCCCCTAATGGTTTCGTGGCGTCTGGCGTACACTCGTTCTGTCTTCGCTTCGCGTTTACTTCGCTCCTTTTCGCAAACACGGAATACGCCAATAGGCGAAATGGCGACATAAGGGGAATGGCGGCGGTGGCGGGGGCGGCGTGGCGGTAAATCTCTTCAGGCCTCTCAGGCCCTCGTCGGCGGTTGGCCGTTTGGTAAACTGAGTTGTATCGGGGTGAGCGCGCCGCGAGCGAGTCCGGCTTGAGTGGCGGCGTGCCACGGGACCGTCACGGGAACTGGCACGTTCTGGCTATAGCGCATGAAGGCGCGGACGTGTTCCGCGTAAGGGCGAGGCTTTAGAGAGTGAGCCAGGGCTGCTGTCGTTCGTATATTCAAGACGGATTCTCCAGCTGTGTGGTCCATAGCATTGTAGGCCAGTAAACGGCTACCGTCGGAAAGGACAACGCGAATAGTCAAGCATTGGGCGTGCTCCAACGACTCGCCGCCTTGTCGCAGGAACGCCAAGGCCTGGCGCCCGGATTACCGGACTCAGGCTCTGGTCGTGCGTAGAGGCTTCTATTACAGGTGTATACATATATACATGCTAATACAGACCCCCTACCCCCAATATATATATATATATATATATATACACGAGAGAACCCTTAGAGAGCCCCAGTATGAGCCCGTTTTGTGGGCACGCGCTTGGCACGTTTTAGGCGTCCTGCCGTTGTTTCCGTCGACATGTTGGAAGGTCGTAGTGTTGCTGATGTCGCTACTAGCATCGACAAAAGAACGTGGAGCAGTGTTGTTGCAGGAGCGACATCGAAAAAGCACAAAAAAGTCACCGAATCAACCTAGCCTGTTGCTATCGTCTCTCCACTTCGTCGAGGATACAGCAGAAATCCGTAGAAATGCGAACAGGAGAAACGTACGAGCGCGCGAGGAAGGGGCACGCAGCAGAGAAAACGTTGGCTTTACCCCGGGCCCCCCGTCTGTAGCGGGGGAGCAGGGAAAAGGCGATCAGGATCCGGGCTGATGTAGCAAACCGAGTCGGTTTCGCTGTGGAGGTGTGCGCTGGCGTTCGTCGTAAGGCAATCGGAAGATCGGGGAACCATCTTTCTCGACTTTTTCTCGAGAGAAGGCCACGCCTCCGTAGCGTGGAAAAAAGTCCCCGGAGAAAATACTGTGAAGGAGACGCACTGGGTACCAGAGGACCTCCCGAAAACCAACCGAAGGCTACCGTCCGGTCGATGAGAAAGCCGATCTTGTCCGGATGAACTCATTTGCTACGAGTTCCTATGACAGCTAAAGCACAGATCCATCGAATGTCGAGGCACGCCACGACGCGTACTTCAGCTGCACGACACCACTGACGGCATCCCGAATGCCCCCTTCGAATAAGCGGCTTCCCACTGGTTTCGTCGCGGTGTGTCGTTATCGATTGCTCATACGAGCATGTGACAATTATTTATTTTCGTTGACACTGATCTGGTTGCCAGCAGCATTCGTACTCTAGGCCAGTCAAAGGCGCTAATCGTTGCCTAGGTTCGTACGGATCCGTCTGGCTCGTCGACGTTTCTCGTAATGCATCTCGCACGTGGAATAGACGTCGAACCAGTGAGATGGAAAATGTGTGCGCGAAACATCACAGCGAAGACGTCTGAGCCGACTTTCCTACTCGGACACGTTAGCTACCTAGGTGATAACCGGCACCGATCGGCCAGCATTAAGGCCTAAAACCTGTATCGCTTCACTGAGTGTCCTCCAGCTACATCGGATTTTGCACAGTCTTCTCTGCGGCAGTCGAATTTCGTCTGCGACGGACATAACGAACCAGCTTAAACCCCGGGCCCAGGCCGATTTTTCGCGCAATCGCCCGCCGTGCAGGCAGCCGAACGAACGCCTTGACCTAGGCTAGGAGGCATTGCTGCTCAAGACGCCCGAATCAGCTGTAGACTCGAGAAGACCCGAGAAGAGTGTCATGTCCCTCGCCGCAGCACCTGGGCGCCCCATGATATGCCCCCAGGTTTTCTAACCCGCCCTCTGGTTCGTATGTAGAGCGGCTGACGGATGGTCGACGGGACACCCTGAGGAGTGGCGGCGAGTCCGTTGACCGCGCCACCCACCGCACGAAGGGAAGGAAGAATGAGGAAGAATCGAAACGAAGAGCAGCAGCAGCAGCTCTGAAGAACATCCGCGGCAAATGCCCGCCCCACACCCGTCGCTCGCGGTTATAGCCTGAGTACACCGGAGAAGGACAGGGCGGGCCTGGGCGCATTGCCGATGAGCATCGAGGAGCTTAGACGGGAGTAGAACGACATTTGTTTCGCGAACGAACAAATCTACCCGACCTCGTCGCGGAGCTCAGCTAGAAATACCGAAGACGATAGCCACTCTCCTTCAGGGTGTTGAAAAAATGGAAACTAAAAGTAATGGCTATAACAGCTTCTGTTATGGTTGTTGGATCTGCGCTGCTTATCGCGCAAATCGGCACTTTTCGGTGCTCTGATGTGAAATCTATCTATCTATCTATATATATATATATATATATACATATATATGTGTGTGTGTGTGTGTGTTAATTCTGGCTGCACTTACCCTGTGTTCCCTGAGCTGTGTTTCGAGTACGTCGAGCGTCTGGCCGACCAGGGGCTGTCGGTCGAGGCGATTCTCCATTCGGGCAAGCCATTGCTCGAGTTCGCGACGACGTTCCTCGAAGCCACGACCCCCTTCGGCCGCCAGCGACTCGAGCTGACGTCGCCTCTGCATCGCCTCCAACTCGAGCGAGTCCAACGCGCCTTGGACGTCCACAGCTGAGGAGCGACGGGAGAGGAGTTCCAGTGAGAAAACGACGAACCGACGGATACAACAACACAACAAGAGACGATTTAGAGCGACAAATTCGCTGGCAGGTCGCTTGCGGAGCTCGGGACGGGGTTAGGAAGACATGCACAGTAAATTCGCCTCCGACGCGAAAAAAATATTCATAAGATCAACATCGGCATAAAAAGACGGACGCGCACAGCGAAGGACTAGGCCCTAAGGAGGGGTGGCGGCCCGCCACTGGCCAGAGGACCAAGGCAGGACTTG
>MNPL01028104.1:913-14273 GCA_002081605.1 Tropilaelaps mercedesae
TCGACTGCGTATAAATTGCTTTGAAACAATTTGCACTTCTATTCTCCATCGTTGTTTCATCGACTTCGGTTAGCTTCCTCCTGTTGTTAACATCGTTCTGTGGTCCTTCCAATAATTTAATTACAACGGGTACTGTACTCTCAATTGTTGTTGTTGCTTTTCTATAAGAATTCTTTACCTACATTGCAATACGGAGTCCACCCTCTTCATGAATACCACCATGCATTCATATATATATCTTCATTCATAATTAGTTTCTATACCATCTTGAATTACCGTTTTTCCTTTTATATATATTTAATATATATATATACAGTCAGTAGTCGGGTACGTGTGTTTGTGGTTCAAGAGGAGTATTGAAGCAACAACCGCCTGTACAAAATGTTCTCATTCTTTTCCTCAGTAAAATGAAAAAACAACTACAGTAATGGGACGGCAAAAATTAAAAAAGTTATAAAAGCCAAAAAACTTCAAAAAACGATTTGTATATATATGGGCGAATTATAAATTCCAAATACGATGATCACGGTCAAAAAGTACACCTCATTTTGATTTAATGTGTTAATATTGTGTTTGTTTTTTATTGAAAAAATATACTAGAAAAAAGTGATGGAGGTGCAAAGAAGAGTGCGCTATGGGGAAAAGTGTTTTGTGGTCTATAAGTTAAGCTTCCCTAACGGACCGGTGGGCAGAAAAAATACAAAGGTTTGTTTTCCCATATATCTGAAAATCTCTCTAACGTATTGTGTGTGTTACACTGTATATGACGGCATTTTCTCTGTTTGCTACCCAGGGTCGAGGAAGAAAGGAATCGATGAAAGTAAGCAAATTAAGTAGTCAGTATGTGCAGTTGTTATCCACTGTTGGTCAACTAAAACAGTTGCTACAAACGGTTGCTACGCTACCGTCCATGAATGTACTGGCTTCGCTCCAATCGTGGCTATGGCGTTGTCTGTCTATCGACGAAACATGTCCAAGAATGTAGAACACAGTAAAGAATCTTCAGTTGTACGGCAACGTAACAAGAAAAAACATTCATAACATTTCCCCACACAGACAAAGAATAGACTATAAAGCAGTATATTAACAGTATAAAGACAATTGTATACTTGGCTTTAAATAACAAAGGGAAAAACCTATTGCTCTCCTTCACATTCTCTAACATTACGGAAAACTGTTTTGTTGTCCTTTGTTCTACTCCCTCTACGAGATTGCCCCGCGTTTTCAAAGTCTCATGTTTCACATCTCCTAGGTTTGTAGCATGTAACAGGGTACGGTTGGAAATTGTATGATAACAATATAAAAAAATGTGATAATACGATATAATTTTCCACAGTATTTGTCATTTGCTTGAAGACACCGCAAAAGATAAGCAGAAACCACTCAGCTGGTACGTTAGACCATTGGAGAGACGGCAAATGGTTAACGAGTGCAATGTAATTGACAGTACGCATGGCATAAAGACGCACGCTCGCATGTCTATAAACGTATTATACGTAAAATATGCGTCGCCTGATACTATGTATGTTTGCCTGGCGCACAATTTGGGTTTCAGTAGGCTTTTCTCTCAAAACGTGTAACTGACATCTACACGGTGGTGTTTTTCTTTTGTCCTCTGACAATGATACGTAATTAAACTGTAAAAAAACTGCACCCAGCGGCAATAAGGTAGTGCGCAGAAAACTGTAAAAACATGTGTGGATTATGGTCCCCGACCCTGGAAGTATTATTTTGTTGCTTGTAACAGTAATATCCGTTTGGACTCTGTCCGCGTTCTGCGCGCAATATAGACAGCCGGTTTAGACACGACAAGAGCTCCCTCGTCATTATACCCCCTGGATCTTGAGGTTGTGCGAGTGAGTTGACCACGTAGAGATTCGAACATGCGGCCTTCTCAATCCGCCTATTTTCGGGGGCACTGTAGCATGAGTAGCATACCGGTAAAGTGGCCGTTTAAAACAGAATGACGACTTGTCTATACGACACTTTTAAAACTAGATATGAGCAATCACTTGACAGATTGATAGTTTGTCGAGAGCTTGATAGTGTTGGATTCCCATTTACCGTTTAGATAAAATCACAAGCGCTTAAGTTAAGTCGACACTACTGGACGCTTGATCGTTGGAGCCTATGTCCCTGGGTCGTGGTGAACTTTCCAGTCTGGAACCTCTTCGGTTCTTGCCGAACAGTGCATCTTCCCGTATCTGTTTCTGTATTTGATACCCAACCTTTTATTTTTTGGCGGTCGACTTTTCGCTCGCACAGGGATAACTCTGGCTTTTTCCATTTTCCGGTGAGAGATGCTTCAGATGAGAGGCATCACCTCAGACTGAAAAAAGAAATTAGTTCATTATTGCTGCCGCTAAATTCAGCAACGAACCTCCGTATAGAATCTCCCATCGGAGATGTGTAGTTAGACTTGCCATCGAGCCTATCCGATACACAAGCGATGGCCATTGAGTTGTGGACGACGAGGCAACCGCCGCCACAATTGTTTTAGTAAATTTGCCCTTTAGCCCATCAACAAAATCGCATGGTGGATACCCACGGTCCAGGCGGTACCACCATGTGGCGTTGGCATTATCGAGTCCCGCACTTGGTCCATGGAGGGTCTCGGAACCCTATCCGATGCAGACAGTGCGCTCCATTTCTTACGTCTACTTTCGTCATTCCGTCCCGTCACCGGTCGCATCGATGTTGAATCTTTACAACCACCAGAGGTGGGCATCACTTGTTCTCTACTTCTCTTCCAGCATAATAAAAATCTCTTTGCCGTATTGTGATGATTTCGCCGCCGCGTTTTAGATGTTACTTGTTCTTTTCATTGCCGTCAGCGGTATAATATATCTGTATATATTTATATATGTATATAGTTATCACATAAGCACGCAACAGCAGCAGACTCCGTCGGTTTTGCCTTTCGATGGGAGGACATTCATTTCTCGAACGATTTCTGCGAACATCTCATCTACGTTTGATTTGAACTTGGCCGACACCTGAAACAGAAATTCCACGCAACATCGCTAAAATGACAGTGTGCATTAGGTCAACTCGTAAGTCCTCCAATAGCCATATTGAGCATCTTAGAAATACATAGAGGGTGGGTTCGGCACGCTATCCAACAGTGCTTTGCCTTGACCTATAATCTAAGCTGAAGAATAGTTTACAAGTTTTGCAGAAATATTTTGGGTCAATAGTCTAAAAATTCAAGTATATATTTTTTGGTAAACATATGCTCTTATCAATTTGAGCATATGGTATGAACACAAAATAGGTGATATTCTATCAAACTCACCTCCATGAAGGGACATCTCCAAATCTGTGCTAGCGCCTCGCCTTCAGCCCGCGTTACTTCGCGCTGATGCTCCAAATCGACCTACAGTAGACCACAATGGTAGCAGATAGAAGTAACCAATCGGAGAGAGATTGATTTGAGTTCATTATAACGAATCAAAGATTCAACGAAGAGTCGGCAGATGTATGCAGATCGCATGAAATGAAACATAAAATATTTGCATAAAAAGACGAATGGAAAATGCGTTAATCACTAAACATAGTTGAAACATATTGGATTTTTCATTGAAGAACATAGAATAGATAGACATAAGTTATCCCAACGGGACACAGGTGGATTTGATTTGTCTGTATACATTCTCTGTTCACGATTAGGCCCACTATGGCGGTGATGGTTAAGAAATATCGCGCTCGATATTGGCCTATACTCAGTTTTAGACAATCTCTGAGAAAAAATATATATTTCTCCTCTAAAAATATATACATATGTATTTCTAGAAATGCTTGGAGATCCGAGCTATCCATTCAAGGGACAGCGGCGCACCAACGGCGGGGGAAACGTCTTCTCTTTTATCCGTGTTTTCCTCTGTTCCACTACTACGTGCTATCTCAGGTTGAAGCCGCATCAATAAATAACCATCTCCACCTTCTATACACATGAGGACGACCATCTCTTCTATCTATATGTAAATATATATATATATATGCATATATTGGGGAGCTAGACATTTTAGCTCTTGAATGTTGTACTTTCACATTTAAATTTTCCCTGACCAAGTTAAAATCCCAAGCCGTGGCCCATTTTTTCAATAAAAGGATACATTTGTGCCAGCTATCCACTCTATGTGTGAAAGCTCCATCTAGCGCTCACCGGCCATCGGCCCTTCAAGGACGTCTTTTACCCCTAATTTTCCACATTGCCGCCCACCCCTGCACGATCTGTATAAGCCAGTACCTTCTGTTGGACTGTATCTGGACCGTGTCTGCACTTTATATGCCCGTCTTATCCTCTAGTCTGTTTGACCTATCTGAAGTCTCTGACCCCATTTTTACCTTATCTGGCATACCACCGAAGACATAGCTTTTGGTGCACCATTTCGCGCTCGACCTCATACTCTCGCCCCAATGGGCCACTACAGCCGCTTGCCCCATGATTAATGTGAATCTCTTCTCAGATCACAGGCTATAATTCTCTAACCAAAATCTTACAATAAATTAGATGTTCGTTAGCATGCGTCGTAATATAGTACGGCGAGAGACCAATTCATCGAGTCCTGAACTAAAAAAGAGCTTTCACGAATATTCTAACGTACCTGTCGAGTGCAAACCTTCGGGAGATCTTCTAGGGGATAGAAGTCGCGATTAACCATTAACACGTTTGCGCAAACGGTATCCGTCTTTCAATCCGCTCCACCCATTATTTTACATGTCCGCACAATGCACGGGCCTTTTGTTTACATTATCCAGTTAATCAGTGATCAAAGGCTACTTTAGCTTTGGCGTAGACGAGTGGACTATGAACAGGCTTGGCTTTCGACAATTTCCTCTCCTTGCTTGCCATGACGATAGTTCCCTGGATTAATCATTAAGCGCTTGGGAATTCAATTAACTCGGTCACCCGTTGCTCTATTTGCTATCGATGTAACGACAACGCTGCGTCGTCAAATCATTTCCAGATTCCGTTTGTGTTATTAAGATGTCGATTCGGATTGCACTGATGATGGGGCGACCATGACCAACATTGAGCGTCGTAGAAATGAACATGTGGTGATGACCCCTTAACCCGCCTATGTGTCGAATAATTTATAGACACTGTAGTTAGAAAGTGTTTTTCCTTTTTAATGGAGTACTGTCTTTGTCATTGGCAAATGTGGCATAGTTCAGAATGGTTCCACCGGCAGAAGCACATTAACAGCTCAGATTTATCATATGTTTGAAAAGCATTCCCTCCTGTGCTAACGACAAGAGCTTATCAGTTTGTTTATTCTATTGCCCATCGGAGAGACATCTTCATAATTTGTACGCATCAGAGCATTGAGCTTCGCATCTCGCTGAACCCGTTATTGGTGAAACCAAGGTTAAGCGAATCAACCCTGGCGCGCGATGGATGGAATAGTTTATGCTTACACCAACACAGCTATAATTCTTACGCTTGTCCACCTCTAGTAAATTTATAAGGAACAATGCTAAAGAGTGATTTCTACGACTGCATCTCCACTATTTGTTCTGGCGTCTTTGATACATCAAATCATGTTAATAGACATGACAACTTTTCAATGGCAAAGATGGCAGTTGCAAATAGGACTGCAAGCATTCCTCACGAAAGATCAAGATTTATCTTGCTGATTAAAATATACAAGAGATTGTTCCAATTAAATAATAATAATAATAATACGAACTACCCCAAAATCAGTTCCCGAAGTAGGCACGTACGCTGCATGTTATTGTATACTATTTTATAATACCCATTAGAATCTTATTTATTCTTATTATCTACGCATAACTTTTTTGTGGGCAAACCTTGGTCGATCATTAAAATGAATGAACGAAATCATTATTCTATCTAATCCTAATCTATCCACCTGATTGTTTTATTTTTATTAATTTTAGTGAACCTTACTGCAGAAATTACGGTTCGCCTTGGTTTGTCTTCACCTTCCGCCTACCGGTACAGGTTGTATAAGCTCGAATAATCGGCGAATCTTTGAGTAAACCTGTAACGGAGGAATAGGCTCTCGTGCAAAAAAGTACCTTGTCGGGACACCACTTCTAAGAGGTCCTATATAACCTTCCGTAGGCAAATGCTCCTACTAGACGTAAATAAATAAGCCGCCACTAGATTGCTTGAAACTGAGCACCACAAGGCTCTATCAACCTAGACTACTCTTACCAGTGACGGCCTTTATGAATAGCCGAAGCAGCGCGTCGTTACTTGAAGGCCGACGACAACTCAAACGCAACAAAAGTCTCGAACTATTCTAATCGTTTACCTTAACTAGGTCTGCTTCAAGACTTTAAATGTTTGCTTATAGACGCACTTTTACATTAAAGGTGACCTTTTCCGTCGCTCAGGTCGCAGATCCTATCTGCGCAAAAATCAGCTCACTTACAAGCCAGACTCACTTTATGTGTATTTGTGGTCTTCTCATGCAGCTTCACCCTTTTAGCACCTGGGAGTAGATTGAGACTGACTGACTGACTGCTACCGCTTACACCATTCTTTACCCTTATGACCCTTGTAGTAAATGAAATTTGCATTTAACACACTAAACTGTTCCAGCTGATATTTCCTAACACTTTGACACCAGTAGGCAGTAGCGAAAGAAAGACGGTAGCGATGACGAGCAGAAACCCTGCAGACCAACATGGGGTGGCATTAAGCTAAGAGCGAACCAATACGGCGACAAGGCTTTGTCACATCGTAACTATAGCACTGTCCTGACGCTCCGAACAATTGACCTTGTCAAGCAAAAGATGCCGCGGCGGGTGGTGCCGACTCAGCAATCGTTCGTTTCATGCACTAATTCTCTATTGTGCATGACATTGAGTAGATCTACTTTAAAGCCTGCTTATACTCGAACTGAAACCTTCAACGTAAACTTAATATAGCTATGTTCTAGTAATATGTATGCGCTCAGCGCTGGTGGGCAGGTCCTTAAAGTATTTTTCAGAGCCTAGGTGTGGGTATACTGGCAAAGAGCTAACAAATTTACGATTAAGGAATACAATAGCTTACAGGAAATAGCTTATAGGAACACAAAAAAGCACTAAATTTATTGGCCCACACAGCTTCCTAAAGTCTAAGATCAAGGCGACATATTTAGTATCCTACTTCTGATCATAAAACTATTTTCGAAAATCGTAAGTAAAAATTCACCAGTCTATACTGTTTCACATGTACCACATGTACCTCCGCCATACGCGGCCGTGACATTATAGAAATCTCAGTTTACGGGAAACTAATTGCTGGTCCATCGCGTTTATGAACGAAAATAATCGGGTAGGCAATTAAAGACCAGTAAGGTCGATCTCGAACATCGGAGAGAGCCATAGGAGGACCACGACGGATGACTCCGTATCTTTACACGGCTTGCGGAGATAGCTGACTTCCGGCTAACGTGAAATAAAACAATGGCGCCGTTAACGTGCGTACGAGCGCCATAAGAATACGGGCTATTGTATAGGAGTTGTGAACCTCCAATTATTGTTGTCATACAAGCCTTTATCATCCATGCTATCCTTTCTCTACTAGCGTTGATTCGGCCGTGTATCTGTGCTCGGCTGCGGATACAGGTTACCTATGCAAGTGCAATTTAGCAAATGCGCATAGCTCCACAACGCCAAGCAACAAACATTTGCGAATATTTACTTAATCTTACTTAACCAGTGGCAGTTTTCTGTTCGTCGTGTGCTATATAATAGTTACTCATACCGGGCTTGGCAATCGATACAGTGTTCAATTGATTACATCTACTGATGGGCACTTGCCAGCATGTTCAATGATCTTGCGAAGTGGCAGTAAAAGGCAGACATACAAACAAGTACCAGGGAGGCGCAGGACAGGACTGTCAACAAAAACGATCCTTCAAATCACGAATTTTCTTCCCAGGGACCATCGGCAAACGGGTTTTGTACTAGTGTAGAAAGTGCAGAATTATCGCGTCAACCCGTAACATAGCTGCATAGCTGCTGCATAGAATGTGTGGGTGGCCGTATGAATAGGGCGTCGACTTATTAATACTCAAGAGTTCAGTTTCATTTTTATCACCCTATCTAGTATCAATGTTTGACCACCAGCAGGTAAACCCTACGAACCTTCTCTATGAGTCACTACAATATAATTTCATTATGTAATGGGTTACTCTACACCGTTTATTGTCTGCAGCAGCAAAGTAGACCTACGCCTCTAGAAGATAATGAACCGTGTATTTTTCATAAAAAAGTTCATCCAATCCATCTGTTGGTCAGCGGGCAACGTTCGAGTTGCACCGATTACGTATACCGAAGCCGAATTCAGCTACAGTATAACACAACGATGACCGAATACGCAGGTCTTCATTAAGCAACATAGCAAGCAGCAGATAAAATTTTTTCACCCAGTCGTGGCTATACAGTGTATCCAATACCATACGTCTCGTTCCGCCACGAGGTCAACACGGTCTACTGAGCGTAATTTCAGAGCGTGGCAGCCGACTAGCCGTTAAGCTTTATTGGCAAAACGCATAAGTTGCCCGAAGCGGCAACAAAGGTCGAAGAAACTATCCTTACCAAGCGGCGTTCATCAAGCCAGCGTGCGTATTCTCAGAATAGCCACCAAATTATTCTGTCCCTGAAAAACGTCATCAGTTTCCATTCCAATATGATCTATTTTCCCTTCTCTCCTCCCCCCACCTCTTATATCTTGCAGTCTTCGCTGGCGCCGGTTGGAATAAACGAATTAAAACTGTCAGAGGTGTCACGACCACGACACACGAGCCGTTCTCGAGAAAAATATGAACAATTTGATAGGTCGTCAATGAACGACCGATTAAGGGGCATGGCCTCTTACAACGCACGTACGGTATATATTCTCAGCGCACGGAGTGGGACGACTTGTCGTGTTCATAGTGTGTGAAACAATGATGCAATCATAAGCATGTCTCAAACGCGTATTCTCTATGTTGAAACGAATAAGCAGCATTGCATCTTCACATAGTAAATAGAGATGTTTTTGCGTTTTCTGGTTAGTTACTGATTAGTTAAAATCAGCTTGACCAATTTATAGCCAGGATCGACCTAACAGGACTTCGAAATTGCATTTGAAGGACGCTGTCAGTTAACGTGACTATACTAAAGGTAGTTACCGATCGCTTGCCATGTATACCACCCCCCATTAAACGTGCTTCAGTAAAAAAAACAGTAATTTAACATAGCGTTATGGATATCGTTTTTCCTTTTCGACTTTTGGGTAAAAACTATTCAAACAGCACAAATTTTTGGTCAGGAGACGCCGCTTTACGATGAGCGTACTAATAACAACGATTTCCCCTTCTGTGTACGTCGTTTATAACATCAGACTCAACTGGGTTATTTACTCCTCCCACAGGTCCGGTCATTTCATACAGCCAATCTTTTCAAACTACTATCGCAAAGTGCATACCTCTCTATTTTCTCAGCAAGCAAGTAGCATGTGTCCCTTATACAAAACCTGGAAATAGGTAATTTCTACCTCGCATTGCACGTTCGATTATAATGTATTTACTCGATTTGAATCGCACTTTATCAATCAAATTTCACTGCGGCCACCTTCATTTCGCTGAAAGAAACATACAGAACGCTTGGGGTATATCTCCATTACAGGAATTCACTGTGGCGCGACGTTCTGCCTAACCACCCTTGAAATGGAGCTTTAAGGTTGCTAGTGCTCTCCAGTAGTTCCCTCGAACAAACACACCTCGCTCACTCGATAAAGGAGTTTCCGTTACAGTCAAATTGAGACGCTACTTCATCGACAATGACTCGAATGTGGCTTGCACATTGCCGCTTTTCTGTATGTATTCACCGGATTCGATAAATTTCCCCTGAGCTTAGATGCACTGGTCACCAATTGAGCCACCTTTATGGCCTTTGTTACGGATAACATGTGTAGATAAAAAAAAAAAAACTCCTTAAAATACCAACTGGAACCGTTATTGAGGTTGTGATCGGCTCTTCCCATTTTTTTCAACGGCTACAGCTGATTACAATTCCCCAATTTGTATGTGACACAGTTCCATCTAGCCCAAACGCTTTTACGATCCACAATTCTTGCGCGAATGTTATACATGAGATAGCAGCTACGTGAAATTGTGGAGCAAAAAAGCTACTACTATTATTTTCTGTGTTGGTATACGTTGACTACTCTCTTACTGCTTCCTTTACTCCTCCGCCTTTTCTTCAAGCATTTCTCCGATATCGGCAGCTAGGAAAGCATTCCGCAAGAAAGCCTTGCCATCATCCGCTCACTGCTAGCAATGACTTTTTGGCGCGACCAAGTCGAGCAAGGATTGTTCGGTGAATGACGCACCCTCCTGGATGCAGCATCGGACTACCGTGAGCCGCGGACAATGAATAGAGTAAAAATTAATAAAACAATTACCGCCTTTAGGCTCACTGCCAGAACAGAATGGCCTCACTGGATGGTCCTCTACTGTAAATGAGGCTTTGTGGAAACCTAGAACCATTTGTAATCTGGCAGCGATATTGGTCTAATGTATCGTCATCCGGTCGCATGGCAAGTCTACGAAGCGGGCAAAATATGTCTCCGACAAAAAGGAAATTAAGACACGTAACAGCGAGACATTTACCAGACAAACAAAAGGGCAGCATTTATGCAGTCTTTAAGGTTCTTTTCGCAATTGTTTACCATTAATACAGTTTACATCAATTTAGCTTCACCAAAGTACAATTACGAACGAAAAAACCAGAGAAAATGCACGAAAAACGTTAGACCCAAAGTTCGTGTTCAGTTCATGTTGGTCAGCGGACTAGATAGCTGGTAAATACTAAAGACGCCGCGTCACCGTGTTATACTATATTGGGGCAGCTATCGATGGGACAAAACGATAAAACGCTCCATCAATTCCGCAATTTCTCTTCTTTCATTAAATGTGAAGCAAACTAGAGCAAAGCAGTGGCTTAATCACTATCAAAAATAGCAGGACAGCAAACCCTCGAGTCTTTTTCTGTAATTATGTTCAGGCCCATTCGACAACGACAGTAGCATGGACCGGCGATAAGGAGAAATTTCTTGCAACGAAAACCGATGACCCATCTTCTTTTGGCGCCATTTCGGCTTGGTGCTACGCCAAAGGCTATCATACTTTTATGATCTGTTTGCTCTAACCTTGTTGCCGACAAGCAGTACCGGAACACTATCCGAGTTTTTCACACGCATGATCTGTTCCCGCATGTTCTTGATATCCTGCAACATAAATTGTAACAAGAAACAAAACAACAAAAGGGAAATAGCGTTAGTCACCATAGTATTTCACGCCGTAACGGTTGAAATGTTGAGCTTACCGTGGGTTGATCTTAGGATACCAATATCAATAGGCACTCAGAAAGGATTTAAACTATTGTAAACTGCTTCTGTTGAAGAAAATTTCCGTTTGCTTTTGGGTGCGCCACTCCTTGTATAATTATGTATCTATATATACAATCACCACCTGTAGTATAAAATGCTCAGATAAATCGGTGCTACCTAGAGTGTTACTATCGGCCACCTAGACAGAATATGAGCCCTATCAGACATTTCCTGGATTACACAAAAAGGCGTTTCCACGGCAATGGCCAGTATCTAACGTCCGAACATGTTGAATGGATATCCTACAAGGTAAATCATGCAGGAGATCTATGGCCGCGTTTAAACACGATTTATAGCCAAGAGTAAATATACATGACAACATTATGGAAGATCATCATTGGCGCTGAATTCTCTCACAATGAAAGTAAACAGAAAGACGCTTGGCTAAAGTCTTCGGCGTTGAGTCCTGACAATCGTTTCGGCCAATCTAAATCTAGAATTTCTCAGGTATTCCTCTACCACAAAAAAAGTGAATGAGAGAGGACAGTGATGCCGCCTTCGTTCACTGCGTGCTACTGGCGCTATTTGCGTCTGCAAAAACCTCGGTGGATCCAAATTTATCCAACATACGTTTGAAACGAGCACACACAGACAAACATATGCACATAGAGAAGTAGGAATATACCAGTTTTTATTTTGACGTCAAAACCTTCCCCGATGGCACCAACCGGCGAGCATGTTTTTGCGCAAAGACTAGCAAACATCACACAAGGCTCGAAAAAACTGTTTTTCTGCACTACCGCCACTCTGTATCGCAGCGCAAACCGTAATTTTCGTATATGGAGACCGGTCTGATATAAAACTCAATTATGACTTATGATATATATGTTTATACATATGCATTATATAGATGAGTCATTTGACACTATTAATAGCTCTGATTTTTATAATGATTTATAATTCATAGTGGTTATCTCTATTACGTCTATCAATCACGGATACCACGCAATTGCTCTGGTGGTTTTCCTTGCACTGCTATAGTACGTTAATTACAACGTGAGCTTTATTCTTTAATTTAGCATCTATACTGCATGATATTGTTAACAGTGGTATTTTTAATCGAAATGACGTCTAGGCATACAAGCTCACTTCATTTGCTTGCACAGCCTGCACTGCTGCACAATTTAAAATATTTAAAGTCGCGGTATGGTATCGAAAGGGCAGCAAATATCTTAAAAATTTATTGTGCTACTGATTCAACGGGGCGATTCAACATAGCAAACAAACGCATTAAACATATTCATAATAGTTTTCAAAGACCCGCCAAAACTAACTCCGTAACACAACTGCACTTGCCACGAGTTCGCACCTCATTCGTCTTTGTTCAATATCATTTAAGTTTCCTGCAATTCTTATGCATAGCAGCACGCTGTGCTCTTTAAAGGTAGTAATAACTAAGCTTACCAACACATTTACAAAATCACTGCTTCGGCTTGCTCGAGTACCTATTTACTTGTCTTAATTGATTCTCCCAAAAACACGCCGCTACAATGAGTCGATTGGAAGCGTCCATCATCGTTCACTTCATTCGGAGTAACGAGATTTCTGCTAACAGGCGCCCATCTCTACTCCGTTGAATGACACATGCCATTATATCATAGGTTTTCCGTTGTTCAAGCGCTGCTTAATGTCTGCAAGTTTTTTGCAATTGACTGCACGAGCGTCTCCGTGTTGACGTCCCGTCACACCTCACTCTTTCCATCAGGCAGTTCTAAACTACATCCCTACGCATTAGGTTGAAGTGTGTTAGCCTGAGTCAAATGAACGCCGGGGGGCCCCGGAGGCGACAGCCCCAACAACAACGAAAACCTCGACAACGGCAAGTCGAGTAGAGGTAGCGGTTGTTACAGGGGATATTTGTCTGAGTCATCACCGCCAGATTTCCACGATAGTCGCTGTGCATATATATATATATATATATATTGTGTATTACTCAGTTCTCACCGACCAACAAGTTAACGC
>MNPL01028104.1:14790-38182 GCA_002081605.1 Tropilaelaps mercedesae
GAGCCGATACCTTTACCGCAACCGCTTCGGCCAGCATCATTACACACCATCATTGCCATCAACGGCAGCAAGCTACGTTGTTCTGTTTTTCGTCGTCACGTGTTCTTGCTGATGGTCCTCTTACTTCTCTTATCAGGTTCTTCCATCCATTTGACTCCTGCGATGGTAGCGGAGCGGCCATTTCAAATTATCAGCTCCGTCTTTTTTCCTGCCTTCCCCTTTTTCGACCTCATCTTCTTTAGACGATTGCCATAGTACTGCTTGTTACACTTCCATCGCTTGTCCATCATGATCAGCGTCATGATTTCTTCACCTTTTGCACCTTCTCCCCATCGGCTATTACCTGGGAATCGTTTCCTCTTTTGGATACGAGACAAGCATTCGACTTATGCTCAAACGGCTCTGAGATTTTTACAAACCCGCTATTTTCTAGTCTAGCTTTTACTTACGTGTTGTTTTCACAATCACATCATTTTTTGCCATCTCTTTATTATCCCCTTGTCCATTTCATGTAACTGAGGTACGGTAGGTCGCTCTAGTCTTTACTCTTACGTCTCAAGCTCAACACAGCCACATCCATAGCTGCATTACAAAGCAAGAATACGACATAGTACAGCGCAACCACGTAGTACTACAACTTGTTGAATTTTTTGTTTTTCTTCTTCAGCTAGAAATATTATAATCAACATACATGTGTTCATCATCACCATATTTCACCACGATTTACCTCGACTCCTACCGTTACTTGGGGTAAAATCATCATTGCGAGCTGTGACAACGACGGCCACCGTAACAACAAGAACATGAGCACAGCGACCATTACTCTGTGGAGCGGCCAATGCGCCCCTATTCCTCGTCGACAACCATTCATCCATGGTGAACATGATGGTCTATGATGGGGGCACAACCACAATGAGTACTGCTGCTTTGGCTCTCTTTTTGGTCGCAGCGGAGGATAATGAAGCACCATTACCATCTTCATTGCCATCACCACTATTGCCATCATCATCATCATCACCGTCATCACCCTGTTAGTCCGCGAAAGAAAAACACCGATGAAGGCACAATAAGGGCACCCCCCTCAAAAACGAGAAAGACGACGCTGAAGCTGAAGCCTTCGACGACATCGACGAAGCCTTACTGCTAGGCTGGCCCTGTAAATAAACGGGCTGCCAGACGCGCCGACAAATACAGGACCAGCGGCCAAAGGGTTTTCCGATCGTCTTTCCTCTTCTCTACAAAACCATCGGTTGGGCGACGTTGACGATGATCTTGACATCATCGCGTTCTTTATCGCTATTATCGGCACCGCCATTGGTACCACCACACGAACCACCGCTACAACTGCAGAGGACCACGTCATCGTGTACGTGCACACAAGACAGCGTATGGATGAAACAGACGCAGCATGGCTCGCACCCTTCGACATTTTCTTGGCTAATCGGCAGAGTATGACGACTAGAAGGCTTGTGAGAAAAAAGCACAGGTATCGTGCAATAGAGCTAGGAAGCCAGGAACGAGGAGCGAGACTACAATAGCTGTGACGGATGTTTTGGCGTCCGTGCGCTATGCGATTTGTATTAGAACGAAGAAATATGAAAGCGAACAGGTAGGGAATTGGATGGATCCCAAGTGGTTGTCGTAGCAAGTTGCAGTAGAAGACATGCCCGTCTCGGCGAGAGTTTACCCTAAGGAACCCCCTTGAATAGTGTTTCGAAGAAGGAATAGATAATGACGAGAATGCTGACAGGTGCCAACGAGTACGAACATAAGGCCCTGTGCAGACCAATGGACAGCTGAGATTTGCGATAGCGACAATCAGGCTATAGGTGTAAAACACGATTAGGAAATTAAATTAGTACTGTTCCCCTCAGCGTTTTTCGAGCGCCGTTTCTAGCCCTTCACAATTTTCTCACCAACGGCAAAATGAGGTATGGCCATATGGACTAGATGTCAGGAACTCAATCTATTTACGAACACGAAACAGTTTACAAAGCTAGCGGCTATGTGCATTATACTTATTGCTGCCCCGCTTTTCTGATCACGGCTGACAATATGGCCATTTTGCAAAATGCATAATAACAAAACAATCACACGGATTATCTTTTACATGTCAACACTATCGTATAAATACTGTGTGAATATCGTAATAAATCGTGTAAATACCATATCTAAATAGACCATATCCTGTCAAACTAGTCAAGGGAAAATCTCCGTTCTCCGTCGATTTCATTAGAACTACTGCTTCCTATAAGTTCTTAGCTTAAACAATTTCAAAATAATTCGAGCGAATGCGATCAAGTTTTTCCCATAAAGTGCAAGAGGTCGTTCAAAACAATTTTTCTTTTTATTTCAATTAAGTGTTTTTATAACCACGATTCTAAGTTTAAAAACCAGGGCCCCAGTGCATTGCTCACAGTGGAAATCAAATTTTAACAAGCATTAAGCTCCAAATACGCAAGAATCCAAGCCAGTCCACATATATCCCTGTATGCGCGCACGGTGCTTGGGTTCGTTAATCATTCAGTGAGTTATTGAGTACCCTCGCACAGGTGAAAGGTGTTAACCAGAGACACATGTAGTCGGCCAAGCGAAAAGCAGACCATATTGATCATATAACTCGAAAGCGGCCCGTATGTAAGCAGCAAGTAACGAAGCGCCCGTCATCAGTTCTATGGCGACGGGCAAAAATAAACGAATACAATAAACAAACGAAGTGCAGTGTCTTGGCTAAAGCCAACAGTTCGGCTAGGGGAGTAGTATCCAGAGAATCGAAGGAAATGAAAGGATTTTCGCCGTCGTACCAGAGGTGGCTCCACTCAGAGCCTCGAGTCAACGGCGCATGATAAGCAAATGTAACAAACAGCGAAAATCCTGCATCAGAGGCTGCTTCTCACGTTCAACGATAGTGTGCTGACACGACCGGCGGAGAAGGGGTGGATAAATTGTGATTTTCTTTAGTTTCACTACATTGAATCTAGTGTTGAACGTGGTGAAGCTCCTTTCGCCACTTGAAATAAAGTTAGAACCTTTCGTGACTAACTTTGTTACGAAAATTAACGGACGACGCGCAAGTAACAAGAAGAACGACAACACAAATATGAGCTTACCAGGTGGAACGAAGGATACTGTGCAAATTTCGATTTTGCTGAAATGTTGTTTGACAGCAACCCAATTATCTTTGTCTTTTATTTCTTTTTGACACACGATAGAGCTCTCTTGTATGGAGGCATCAAAGGTATTAATCGCTATAAAATGAAGTTGCAAATGTTTGTTCAGCTCGTCTATTGCGATCGTAAGGTCATAAACGTTGTCTAGTGTGGTGAATTAATCATCTTTGTGAAAATCGTCACCACAGCTGATTAGAGGTTGAAAGTTTCGTCTATGTAGAGAGCTGCTTGCGCTCAGATATGCAGCTTATGTTTTTGATAGGGACGCGCTATTAGAGACTATTATCGCGCTATTATCGTATTTAGAGACTTGATTCTAAGTGAATTTATACTGATATCGGCCGTATTTAATGATATATGATAATAATCGTTGCTTACCCGTGACGTCTCACAGATTCGACAAATAATTCTGGTGTATGCAGCTGACGAGATTTAACACAGCCTAGAAATCTTCCATAAGTCGGTTAACCTTAAGCTCTCTATCTGGCGAAGGTGGCGTTTATTTCAAGCAACAAGGGCTTCTGAATTTGTACGCTCTATGCGAACAACCACTTTCTGTATTGTCTATGTAACAGTAAGGCGAACGTGCTCAAAATGCTAACGTATCTCCTTTAACGCTAGCTGAGCCAATTCAGTCGTACGTTGGATGCATGCTGTTATGGTATGAGTAAACCAAGGAGCGTTAACGCATAAACGGATTACAATTGGCAACGGTAGTTAGAATATGTGCGGCTCGTCGAAAAACGACAAGCAGATGATTAATTGGCATTACCCTTCATGAAGGTACTGTGAGCGACCAGCCAGCATCTCTCACAGCGCAGATGTAGGTGCTCAGAGAGGTCTCATAGGTGAGCAATGGTCACTATCAGCGGTCAATAAATCGTGGAGTCGAACCAAGACGCAATGTGTAAAAATAACGGCTTGAAAAACCACGTAAATATCAATCAATTGAACCTTAATATTTAATTTTGAGACGCGTATCTACTCATTAATTTCCAATTTAGGCTACGTCGCTTTAAAATAGAAGCAGCAGTCATAGTTGTAATCTCTATGAAAGCTACAATTGTGACCGTGACTCAATCCACGTGATATGCTCAATGCTGACTATGCCAAATCAGAGAAAGTACCGATATGAGCTAGAAATCTAACGGTGTACCTAACGGCAATCTGACAGCTCTAGCTCGACTCCTTTTACCGCAGTAAGAGGAACGTTGGCTACACACATAACACAGCCTTAAATGATCGAAAATGACGTAATTGCAGCCAGGAAAAGCGCTTTCAAAGAACGTTTGAGTCACGTTTGAATCCTCGTTTGCACCAACGACTACGTAGAATTATAGCCCGTGGTAATTACATCTGGGAAAAACGAAACAACCAGAGTGCCTAAAAACGAAATCTTCTAGCAACACACATCTAGCTGCTAATGTGGTAGCTGTTATTAATACGTCTACATCACCGTCAATGTTAGTATCCTAATACATAAGCGGTACCAATTTGGCACTCATTGTCAACCCTTGTGTCGTTCTGTTGCTCGAATGTTGGTGACGCTACCTTCACTTCCCCTTTAACTAACCGAAGCCGCGTAGGGCAAAAATCGCCCAGTTATTATTGCCATTTCAGAATTCTCACCTCTGACCTCGTCCGTCGGAATGACATGTATCGGGCAACCGTCAGCGCCGACGACTGAGCCCGCAACACCGGCAGCCGCCCCCGAACGGGGAACATAACGTTGGAAATAATTTCGACATGCAAAAATAAGAATGGGTAGTATGAGAGAAAAGCGGGGTCGAACAAGCAGCTAAGAGGTCGAGGATGATCACCGACTGGAGTCGCCACGATAGGCAACCGTTACAAAGATCGTTTTAGAAGAGTGCCATTAACAACCACGCGGACCTAAATTCTGTTTCTATTTTACTCTCATCATTTTTACGGTGTGAGGCTAGCGCGTAAACGCGGAGAGGGAGGGGTGTTGCATCTCAAGTAGCTGGCAACACAAGCACATTCAAATAGATTAAACGTCTCAGGCCACACCTTCCCCCGTGACGCTTCCATCATAGGATGGATGGTTGATGATTATGATAAAATGCCCAGCAGCAACAAAGGCAAACGACCACAATAACGGAAAGGCTAACCACGGCGAGCTATACCGATAGCAAGAGGGTTTAACCCCACGTTTGTTTGATACCGCAACAAATTCTTGATCGTGGCAGTTGTTTACGCACGTTTATGAGTGTGTGTATGTGTGTTTGGGTTTTCATAATGTAGAGTCGCCTCTCAGCTTTTAGAAATGAACAGGGGAAGCGCATAGAAAGATCGACAGAAGAGGGTGAAGATGGGGTGAAATGTGGAGCTATGGCAGAAATATCAGTCAGAGAATAACATGAAAGGAAGCGTTTAAAACAATATTTATCTCATTTAGTAGAGAGCAAAGGGCTTCGCACGGCAAACACACAATATATCTGACACCTGCAAGGCCATACGCATACACACACATCGACATACAAACAGAAAGGCATTACACAAATGACACTGCCGATAGCGGGCACTCCTCCGCCATACGCAATTGCAGTTGATGACAGCTTTCTTGTTCAGCGTAACGACGTCCATACATAAAAAACGTTTATATACGTACCGTATTTTGTCGTCTTTCGCTATACGCCTTCGTTTAGCATGTCTTTTTGTTTAATTTATTAGTACAAGCACAAACACACACACACAAGCACGCAGCCATTTCTATTAGCACCAGATGTGCGGCCAAACCACCAACCGCTAACCGTGATAATTGGAGCCTAAACAAGTCTGTGAAGCAGTATTTTCGTAAGAAAATATTTGAGTAACGTTTGCTGCTACGTATCTCCAACGGTTTTAACTATCGCTACGGGTTGTTTTCCGTAACTGGTCGCGAACAATAGATCTAATACTTAATGCCACCCAATATTGATTCCTATATCGCATGTGTATAACCTGTTGGCACAGGGGGCTCAAACAGGAATATTGCGGAATGATAGGTGATCAATCAAATAAACAGCCAATATGCTACCTAGACGTGAATCTTTAAACACTCCTTGTTTCTTTTTTTTGATACGTTCCAGTATTCGTGAAAAAAAAAAAAACTTACATTGAAAAACGCGCTAAGTGCATTATATGAATCAATGAAGAATTTATGTGGCCCAAAAAATGTATTTTCATAAAAATGCTAACAAATCTGCGGCGTAGATAAGAAAAACAGTACTGCTCAGAGGCTGAAAGGCCAAATAAACCCAAATTTGCGACAAATTCCCATGGCGTATTTTTTTTGTTGCATTCTTGTTGAATATATTGCGATATAACGGCATACTAACCGATCTGGATTTATAACAACTATTAAGCACATTTTTGTAAGATCTTGACCGCTGAAGACATAGTTTTTTGAGCGTTTTCGACCTTTTTCTACCAGTATTTTGCATCATAGTAAGACTATAACCTTCGATGCTTCTGGTGACATTTGCGATCGTTCAAAGTAGTTTTGTAACTCATTTCTCGTGGAGAAATGTCAATTTATTTTAATATTGTGGGAACTGAATCTTCATTTTTATAAACAAATTCAAGTAAAAGATGTACACAGATTTGTAAATACATTTTGTAAACTAAATCCACTGCATGCACAATATTCTCTGGCCTCTAACCTAACTAACATTTGGAAAGTGACTCAATATATATTATTATTACTATTACTAAAAAATTTTTATTGAAGAAGTATTAACCGCGCGGGTCGAAACAAAGGAATACGTACACCGATACTTTTCAGTTAAAAACAGTGATTGTCCACATTGCACAAACGAAATTATGTCCAGCGACTAATTATTGAAATAGGATTTGAAAATCGATCTAATGGTTTGTAAATATATCAAGCATTTGCGCAGGGTTGCAAATACACAAAAAAGGCTCAATCCTAAAGTATTGTCTCGGCAGTTGAATCAATTTGGCAGTACATGCAAAACTAATTAACAATCGAATCAAAGCTCACTATTGTTGAATAAAATCAATCAGATTCTTGGTATTAAACAACTATTTGCAGGCCCACCGGAAACTTCCGCTATAATGAATACGCACGCAAGAGATCTGTATTTCTTCCTGGTGTAGCTCTAATACTGCTTATATATATATATATATATTTCCACACATAGCCAAGTACTTCTCAGTCATTATTGACATGTATCAATGATGATATCGCCAGCCCGTCAGCTCTCATTGTCATAACCATTGTAACTATGCCGTGACTCACATCAACAGTAATATCGCAAGCAAACTTAAATTTGATTGCCGACTGCCGCAGGCTCTCTGTCGCTTGCTGCTGACAACATCCGAGAGAATCAATTGAATTCGTTCGAATCGATCCATCAACCCATATGTACTGGCATATTTTTTTCACCAGCGCGGTGGTCTTGCACGACGTAGCAGACGGAACTAGTGAAACTCACCATTCCTGTTTACCGTAGCCGTTTGTGCCGATTAACAGGCTTTAGCCAGGGCTCGCTATTGCTTCAGCTGACATTATAAACGACAGGACAACGCGATCGTCACCGCTGGTGTCGTGACAATAACTTTACTGGAATAGTCCTTTTGACGATGGAAATTAAGCAACGATTCAAATAAAATGTCCCTAGAACTACGTCGCAAACAGCGGAGATCAGGTTGACGACCGGGCTTCTTATATCATGAGCATTCGCAGATGCTTGCAAACCTTTAACTGAATGCCACCGTTCGTGGCCTTACCCTGCGTTATTGGGTAGACATTGCCAACATCGAGTGGACAACCAGGGAAATGGCTAAGTCTCAAGCCTAAACGTCACTGACTTTTTGTCTCACGGTATCTGTTAATATTAATTTTTGTCGAAACATTGATACTTTTTTAATACGTCAAATCTAATTCTATGAAGGGCCAGTGAAATTTTTACCTTACTAGTATATACGTACACAGGCAGGATCCCAGCTTCAGTAACGTGACTTAAAACGATTCAATTTGAATTTGCTTGTCCGCTTTTTTTACATCGGTAAATAATGGTAATCAACACACAAAGATTCTATCATTATAACTACTATTAGGTTAGAAGAATCGAAGCGTAGCTATAATAGTAAATGTTCTGTAACAACAGGCTGCAGCTCTAGGACCATACCACAGGCCGCGTTAGTACGGTTGACTCAATTCATTTGACTATAATTCTTCGCAACATCGTCCTTCAAGCCTACCCGTTTGTTGGCAACACAGCTCAGATGACGATCCCTATGAAATCCTCTTGCTATCTCTACATCTAAACCCCTTTGGAAACATGCGAAATAATCTACTGCAGAGGTGCCATGTTTACTCCCCGGAAGATCTTGTAAGATATGTGTAAACATCGCCGTCGGCCAATACACAGATTTGGACACGTGTACTCGGAAACATTTCCTTCCAGAACAACGTATATTCGTATGTACGTTTACACACTGGCGGGCCGTCTGTCCTCTCTTCCTGCTAAACTGCGCAGCCTCCGGGTCCTCAGCAGCCAGTTGTTGTATTCGCATTCTCAATATCATGAAGAAGTCAAATTGACAACAACCTCTGCTAATCCCATTTCTCTACTTTCTCTCCATTTTCTCTATTTTTCGACACAGAGGGATTTTGCCCATCAAAAATCCAAAAAATGATGAATAATGAGAAAACGAAAATTAATTTCTCGCTAATGAGAGATCGCTAAGGGCAAATTTATTAAAAGGGACGGCACCCACCTTGACATTACCGATGTGGACTACATAAGAAACGAATAACTTACGACTTGTGTACACGAAGCGTGCATACCAGACATAGGGATCTCGACTTGAAACGCGATCAATAACGAAAAAATTCGTAAGCGAGCCCATTCCCGATGCTCAATAATTACACTACTATATAGTTCACTAGTATAAGTCAGACACCGGTACAACCAGCAATAAGCAATGCAGGTGTAATGGACAGCCATATGGAGGAAAATCGCTGGATACCACGTATCGCATGACAGCTACAAGATGAACTGTTCATTGGTCGTGTATGTTGCAACTTACCAGCTGTTTAGCAATAGGAGGCACTACGTTGGCAATTACTATTATTAGTATTACTATTAATATCGTTCCGCAATGTCGCACTCCTGCTAAAAACGCACCGCTACGTACTTGTAACTGTAATTATCTAGCCCAATTACAATGTCAGCAGTAGTTAATGCGAACGACAAAAGTAAAGCTGTCAATATGAATTTCATAAATTCGAGATCAAGCAAGATATGTTCTCCACGTGTCATAAATAGGCGCCGGACGGAGGTAGGTCAATCAGTGTCGAGCGCCCGAGAAATCGCGATAGCAACCAGACCTGTAATCCCATAATACGAAGGTATTCGACGGCTAGTACTGTGCGTTTTCTACTATTCTAGACCTAACTTATTATAAGGACAACGAAAGAGAAGGAAAGGAAGAGGAGAAATTGGTTTGACGCTGCGGGAGAAAGCGAAGAACGAATGGAGGGAAACCTGAGACCCGACCAGTTAACTTGGAGACTTGTAGACAGGGCTAACGGAAGTTATGCCCTCACTAGTTTTAGCCAGTCTCTATCGTTAAGGGTAGCGTGAGTTTCAGTGCCGCAGGTTCGCCCTCAGTAGAAGTCCCACACTATCCGGCGAATACAAACTCGTGAAGCCAGATGCGTTAATACCGTAATATTAGTACGTTAATGAAGCCAGAAGCCGTTAATAAAAAAAGATTTAATATGTGGGTCACTAACCTCAAATCTATTCTACTCGACAAATCGGCTTTTGTTTGTATCAGCAGATGAGTCAAATCTGTTAGTCAAGTTGTAGCTTTTCCAAGCTTTTAATCCTCTAGATCCTGTACAGGTCATTATTATTAGGTGTCAGAGGTGTCCGAAGTAAATATAAACGGTGACATCCGCATAGAAATCACTCATTTCCGTGTATACAAAGATAGCAAACACCAGCGATAAAAATAAAAAAAAAAGCAATATAAAATTCCTTTTGGAAAACCACTGCAGCTACCCTAGCTATAGTTACATATTGTTTTGTTACTTTTAGCAACCAAGAGATTGTATACATGAAATTGTCGTTTTCGACCACAGAGTGTCTCAAATCATCTTGAATCAGAACATTTTTAATCAGCACTCGAGTATTCGAGACACAAATATGACATAATTCTCCGATTGGAATCCGATTTGGAATTTCGTACGTGTTGTACAGTAATGCGGTTAGGTTAGCTGTGATTTACAAATGGGATACTCGCCAACCGACTAAAAATAAAGGGTGAGAAGGGGCGTGTGGGTACAAACATTTTTGTTGAACACGATGAACCACTACTCTTCTCAAAAAGCACGCATCTGTATAATTCACATAAGTAAGCGAAATTATTGCAAATGATCTTACCCGAGCGTGTTTCAGTTGTAACGCAACATGGAGCTAACAATGAAGCCGCACTTAGAAATGAATTTATCCGATGGATGAATCGAAAACAGTCTCAAAAAGGATGATCGAAAAACGTAAAGGTCGCTTTCAAGAAGGGTATGCAGGAAAACGCTTTTATAGGTTCTGATTTTGGTCGTGGTCTCAAATTATTGCTAGCGGAGCATGCACCGAGGAGTGCAGCTGATTTCTATAAACTACACCACTTCCCGCAGAGTACTATACCAAAATGGTTAGCCGGCTCTAAAAAGCACAAACCTTAGACTGGTTTTATGCACATGAACCTAGTGCATATATCTAGTCTATTTGGATAGGCAAAACTGTGAAAAAATGTATTCAGCTGTTTCAGGCGACCACCTCCGCTGAGATTGAAGGGGCTAGGTCGATTCTCAAAGTATCTAACCTTTCAAGTATATAAACTTGCCTACCTATTCTATATGTGGCTTGCACACAGATGTTTGACGCACTTCTATTTTCATAAAGAATCCATTTCAAAAGTCATTCCTCTTATGATAAAACTCGTCACAATTCGGTTCCATATTTTGTAATTTGTAGAATAGTTAATAAAGTGCCGTAAATATTTTAAGTGACTATAGAACAGTAAGCAAAGAACGCACACACATATAGACTTTCTCTCGATGTACACTTTTGTTTCCTCATAGCACGTAATTCACACATACAGGGATATCATTAAATATGAGAATAAAGCGTCGGTACCTGAACGCTAATCATAAGAAAATGTCACGGCCATTGAGCGCATACCACGGATTCGACTTCGTAAGCTAATAGACGTACATACTCAACAGGATCGAATATCCTATGTGTAGCATACTTAAACACAACTTCTACCTAAAACCAAATTGTGACCGCACGTCGATTGCAAAAACAAGCAGTCGCTAAAAATAGATCGGTTTCTCGAACTTTCCGTAGCAGCGTTGTGAGGAGTCAGGTTTCTACATGACCCAAGTGAGCAGTCAAACAACCGGAAAGTCCGGTCCCATGTCGAACATTGCCGCAATTCGCCCCGGCACACACGGGTAGAAGGTCGGACCGGATGATGTCGCTCTTGACCGATCAAGCGGACAAAAAAACCCATTGGCATGATGGCGATTCTTCAACAAAACAATGTCAGCTAACGAAAATCGGCCACCAAATAATAATCTTAGAGATGGCGATGCGACACGTTTTTCTGCTGACTCGTTTTCCTCACAAACACCAGCTAAAGTAATCCAAACCTCCACAAAGTTAAAAACCAGGCAGTTAAAAACGTGCTTTTTTGTAGTGATTCATCAGACTATTGACCTACGGCGCGGTTGAATGTACGTTGCTGCACATTAATTAAAAAAGAAACCTGCCTAATTACCCGTAACTAAATTCATATCGATGGACAGCTTAACGAAGCTGTCAACGTTTTAAGCCATCAGTCGATGAAAAATTCGCCTTGTTACTGCATGGATTTTATTACTTGCATACACTTTGACAGTAACAATACATTCAGTGTCAATTCACCGACGCAGTTTACCGGTTTTCTAAATGTTACCGATCTGCAAGAAGAGGAACCGGAAGTTTGTCATGATGTCGGCAATATATTTGACAACATTATCGAAAGCTATCAGGCGGGCTATAAAAAGCTTCGGTGTGGACCTTCGTTGCATATAGATAGAAATGGTACTTATGGTGTGAATCGAATTTTGCGCAGAATCCTTCTCATTGCTGAGGTTAAAATCTCATATATCCTTGAGGCTGCACACCACTTAAACCAAACATCAGAATTGTCTCGCGTTAGATCGTTCCTCAGAATTACAGAAAGCATTGTCTTTTATGTGCAACGATCATAACTCTTCAACTCATATTTAAATATCGACATATAAGCGACCTTTAGAATAAACAATAATGTTTTCAAAATACCTCTACAGATAATTTCTCTTAAAAAAATTATATACATAAAATAATTCTAAAATCGAATGTCTCCTTTGTATGCTCGACTTAAGTTAGAATTAAGGACTACTTTAATGAGTTGCGAGCATTCCTAGAGCGCTACATGAAATATCTTTGGTTTGACCTATTTACCCATTATTTTAACTTACTCAAGCATCAAAGTCGATTCTCTCGGTTTTACGTCTTTAAATTACAGCATGTGCTAGTTCTGAGGCGACATGAGATGCTAGTAGGAAGGAATACATCTTTTCTTAATATACATCCCCTCAATTGAAACATCCCAAGAAAAACCATGGTATAATCTTCCAAGAGAAGAAAACAAATGAGAAGAATAAAGGTAAATAAAATTTTAATATACTTCCTAAGCCGAAAATTGTGGATCCCGTATTTTGAGTAGGACGCTCCAAATTCGTCTTACAGGATCTCCGACTCATATCTAGCTCTAGGCCAAAAAAAGGACAATATCCTGCTAAGTCTAATAACCAAGCCAATTCTCGTTTGTTTATACCCATGCTTCTTTCACCCACTTTCCTCAACACGTGTTGCGCGCTTCTCAACAGAGACTTCTCAACAAAATCTCCATCCAGTTGTTTTGCTGCTTAACGAATGATTGTAATAGAGAATAACAAAAACTTTAAAGCGTCATCTTGCTCGCATTTCACATATAGAGGAAACGCCTCGAGCTTCACAATTGCATCGGCTGAAATTGATGCCGCGCAATGGAATTTTCGGGTCAGGAAAAAGTTAGCCTTAGTCGTTAGGTTACCGTGACTGGTTCACGAGGTATTCAGCAATTTAAAAGTTAGGTCGTCTCTGACCCCACATGCAGGCAACCTTATAACATTATGCAGGAGTAAGTAGAATGGGTCAATTTTCGTAAAAGTTTCATCATTCGTATAGTCTCTTTGCCGTTACACTACAATGAAAACAGTTGTAACAACATCATCGCTGTAGGCGTCAATAAATCCTCATTTCATAACAATAATACTATTGCCGTTGCAACGCCTCCTCATCCTCCTTCACATGCATCGATGAATAAAAGTGAACAAGACGAGAACTGATCCTGCGGATGAGCATCCAATATCCGCTACTTTCTACGGGAAACTGTACCGCAGGTTAAGACAGCGAGGTATCGCCAACCTTCAACGGAAGAAGATAGAAAATGTATTGCCCTTATCACCAGCACAAACAAAACTTACCTCAACCACCCGTGGACGCTGACGCGCACTCACTTCGGCAACGGCTGTCTCACCAAACAAGCAGAAGATATCGTTAGAAGAGGAGGAGACGAAGACCAGATCGATAACACAGGCCGGTTGCTTATTTGAGCCTCTGGCAACGACCCATCGGCTGAGAGCATTGAACTAGCCGAAAATAGACATATTCCGATAAAGACATTTGTCCCTCTCTCTGTCTTTTTCTCCGTTCTACCGTTTCACCATCCAATCATTCGCACAACTTTATCGCCTTCGTTCGTGTAACAAATTTTACTACATAAAAAAACATCGATAATGCTTGCATGCTATTAGGCGCTGTGATAATTCTATCAATATTTTTTCTCTTTAATTCTGTTCTGCTATTGTGCGGGCGCGCACGCGAGGTAAACTGCCGCAATTTCAGCGAACCACAACGCCGCGTGGGTTGACCAGCCTCGTCAGGCGAGACGAAGTAACCAAGTTGTCTGTGCTAACAACTACCCTGAGTAGTACTCGCTCTGAACCCGGCACTGCTGGCAAGTTAAACTTTACACAGATTGCACAGAGCAAAACCACACAAAACAGCAGCGGTGTAAATACCAGAGTGTGTCGATATCAATTGTGGTGACAACAACACAGTAGTCGACCCCCAGTGCTGCATCAGAGCCGCTTACAAAAGATGTAATAAGTCCATGTCAGCGAGAAGCCATCAACCTCACCATGATAAACAAATCTCGGCAGACTGCAACAGGAATAAGCTATTAAAATTTTTTTGCCTACATCCCATAGCACGCGAACACCTCACGGATGGTATTTTTTTTAGTAAACACATGACGTAACGTTATAACAAGAATACACTGCTTGTCGCTTCAGTTACTATTGGTTCGAAAGCGATATTGATTATTAAGTTCGTTGTAGTTTTTCTATACTTAGTCCATGTCAAAGTTTCTCTTGGAGATGACAAACAACTATATAAGCGGTGGGTGGTCGTTAAAACGTTAGCTTAAAAAATCATCGAAAAATGTGAAAAACCAGAGATAGCAAATTTTCATTTTTGATTAAAGAATAATCTTGACTTAGGAAATATATATATATATATATATATATTGCAGCAGTGGGACACAAGCACGCTGAAACCAAGTATCTAACCGGTCCATAAGCTATTCGCAGGTTATCTGTACGCTACAATTCCGTTGTTACAACCAACCGTGGAATTGTTACTGTTTTAGCCCTGTTAACCCATAAATAAGCAGATATTTTAGTTTCCGATATTTCTCAAGGCAACCAAGCAACTCCCGCAAAACCCCAGTCGCCCTGCTACAGAAGGCGATATTTTATCCCGATAGCCGATGCCGCATTGGCAATAGACTATCCCCCTCCATCCATTTCCAGTTTATGTTCGTCTGTTTGTCGTAAATGCGTCTGTTTGACGTATCCGTTAGTACACTACCAAAAGGCTACGTGCTTTCCGCAAAGGATCTTGACCACCCAAAGGCACAGGGGGAGCCTCCTGTGTCACGGCACGCGTCGAATGCAATCGTGGATCAACACTAGAGGAACACGCGAACCCGGCCAACCGATGACTAATCAGGTTGGCGGAGAGTCCGATCGTGCATGGAAAGTTAAGTCCATGTAAACTCTCGGCCTGCTGCTTATTCCATCACTGTCTTTATTTCTTTATTACGTTCTTGGTGGGTAGCGCATAGTGCACAAAAGACATCGTGTACCAGCCACAAACAAACGACGTTATCTAAAAGCTAAAGACAATTGTCTACCCGTCCGTGTGACACGGAGTCAGTTTGTGACGAACAAAAAGCTCGCGATTGTATCGATTTATCGTGACAGCCAGAAGAACTGAGTAAACCTGCTTTGTGGCTTTTTCGTTTTCTATACTTTCTCCCGAAAATTCTCACCGTTACTGCTTGTCGTCACTGTTGCTGTTGTTGTGATTTTCGTGTGGAATTGTAGAGTGCCAAGAGAGAGGAAAACGAAGCCGAAAAGGAGAAAAACGTGTTTTTATTCGAGACATAGCAATACTGTTAACAGGAACGGTTTGTTATTGTTGTCGGCGTAGTTATGGTTCTGTGTACTTCTTGAAATCAATGGGAAACATGCTTTCCTCTATATGTGTTATCTCATGAGAAGGGATAGGGTGTCGTGCTTCAATGACAATGTCGCCCAATCTGTGTAGCAACGATACGGCCGTCTTACTGATGGTTGTACCACGGACGAGAAGATCAAACTGATAAACAATCAGAATTAGACTAAAGCCATGTTAGGCTCGATATATGCCTATTGGGCCTCTACTATAAACTTTACGAACAAGTGGGCTGCAGTTGCATCCATCATGGATACACATATTTTCGATTTGAAGTCTAGATTATGCTTGTACGAAATGGAGCTATATTGTTGTAACTCTGTTGTGGCTGTGCAACACGGTATGCTGTATAGAGCACTAACACAACTAAAATCTGAGACCGAATACGTTAAATAGCCGTTACAGTACACAAAAAATATAACATTGTTATAACAGAGAGAGAGACGATCAAGGTGACAACCGGAGTAGTTTTTGAAATCACTTCTACTTTCGAGATGGTGCAACGAATGTTTAGACGATTAAAGGTGACCTAGGTCTCCATTTTTTCACAAGAAAATCCTCCTTCCACTTCATATTTCCTGGTACACGTCATATATATATGTTAGCTTTATTCTCATACAAACAGAACCTAGATAAGTCTATCAAGCATTATTTAATACCTCTGCCTTAATGTACACACGCCTTTTTTACAAATACAATCCCCAGCCGAATTATGTTTGCTCTCAAGGAATAATCATAATTTCGCAGTTTTCGCAAACTGAATGTGTATTAAGATAATATAACACTAACATGTGAATATATTTAATAAATCGTCCTCAAGTCACGTGTTCAAGTCATCGTATTGAAAAATCGTTTGCAGTTAAAAACCCCACCTAAAGAATTTTCTCTTTGAAATGGTAATAAATTGTAAATTACCGGTCGTATAATAGAATTCACCTTTTGCTTTTGAGGAAATCCACGGAGTGCCTGTCGGCCTCCGCTCGATAGTATTTTCGCCGAAACAAGTTTCTCGCAAACGAATACACACGACTCGTGTCAGCGTAACAACAACAACACAAATATCAGCCACAACTGACGAATCAACGCTGGAGAGGACGAATTCTGACGAACTGGAATTTATCTAAGAGCGGCTTGTTTCCCCCGATAAACGGTGGTGCAACTAATGTTAAAACGGGTAGCGACGAGTCTCTACTGCGAATATAGCAAAGACATCAACGAAGTGCCCCAAAGATTGCTGTAATTCGACCATGCTTTGTTGATAGCGACTCTTTAGGATTACTTTTGCCTCGGACGAAAAGAGTACTACTATGTGCTAGGTCTATTCGATTGTAGCGCCTACTGAGGAATGCTGTGAAATGTATTACTTTCGGTCAGCGTATTTCCATAAGGTTTCTGCATATCTCTACGTACGATCATGTCGTAGCTTGTAGATTGTGTTAGCTAAGCACTATAATATAGGGCTTGAAATTACATATGAGCAGTGATTTCATGAATTGCATTTTTTTTGTTATACTGAGCGATAATTTTCTCGAAAAACAACGCAGTTTTTCATAACAAAGTACGTTGAGGAGCGCTATTACTTGTCTCATATGTCTCGTACTTTTGCCAAGCTGGTCTCATCTGTTCGAACTCGCTCTCGAATTAAAGTCGCCTATTTACGGCACACTCGCGAGCCGTCGGGCCAGATGTCTTAATCGGTTGGATCAGCCTCCGTTAAAATCAATTTAATCGCCGCCGTATGCCTATACTAAACTGCTTCGGAGCAAAGATGTCTCCGATTGCGTCGGCTATCGAGCGTCAAAGTCTGATTGAGCCACACAAACACACTCATAATTTACGTTGGCACACATCGTGTAGTACTCAATTTTTTACCTCTCTTCATCTTCCTGATTTTCTCTCTCTTTCTCTATCGCGCTGTCTAACTGTTCGTCTTTTGGCGCCATTGTTTCAATACTTGATCACTATTTAATGTTCTGCCGGTTTGTCATGACCAAAAATGAAGGAGGTTAGGACTGATGGAGGAATGTTTCTTTCCCTATTCGCACGAATAGAATGGGTCATGAGACGTTAATACTCAACGGGCTGTGCTACCAGCATTTTAACGTCGCCTTAATATTTTGAGAATAGCAAGACCAGTTAGAAATTGTAGTCGCGATAATACTACGTGTGTCGGTCACAATTACGGACACTATCAAAAATTGTGCCAACGAGTAGGGATATTACATTGCCCAGAAAATTATAGCCACTGACTGCTAGTCGCAAAACAGAAAAAAACGGCACTCTTCGTTGACGTCGTATTGTGAAGGAAAAAGTCAAATGAGGGAATATTCCACTGCAGAGCATTTCCATACCTGTCTAAAAGCTAATGCATATATAAATATAAAGGTACCGAACTGTTCTCTATCTTAAATAATAATAATAATAATAGTAAAAATAATAATGATGACTAGAGCCGCCGGTTAGTTAAAGCTGACTGGCGTGTGGTACTTCAATGGCAAAATTAGAACTGATACTTAATAGTTGATCTCTGGCATACAGAAACACAGAAAAAATCGCAGTCATCACATACATTAAACATATTGTAGAAGTTCGTGGAAGAATTCAGGCATGTACAATAAACGAGGATTACCACTATGGGAGCAGGTCACCCCATACTGAAATACACCCCATACAGGTACCCCCCCACTGAAAATCATCTGACCTTGGTAGCCCATCAATTTTATTTGCGTTATTCAACAGCGATTACATTATTATTTACACATTGTTAACGCAATTGAAAGGCTAATGTCCGCTATGTTTTGTCTGGCTTAATTTTAGTTGTAGTTATTCGGGTTACACTTCTCTTTCTTGTGAATTCCAGCAAACGAATACCCAGAACCGCGAGTTTTTGGTAAAAGCGCGTGAGCGGATGTCGCCGAGGTGGTGTAACAACGCAACGCATGCCGTGCTGAGAGACACGAGACTAGCGAAAACAACAACAGCAATTGGTGAAAGCTGAGAGTAACAACAACCACCAGATCAACAACAGCTGAATGCTGAGAATAACAAGAATAACGTCAAGTAACCACAGCGTCCTATGGTGAAAAATAACGTCTGTCTCGACCGTGTGAGACGGCTTTTCCAGCGAGCCGGAGCACGCGCGATGGCAGCCTCAAAAGGATTTCCGGACAGTGTTTGCAGTCCTCCCTCCCTACCCGTCACTTGGTCAAGCTTTGTTGTTGTTGATCGGCGTCAGCGTGATTAAGCAAACGCTACGGCCAACCGGCGGGGTCGTAACGTCTACTCGAATGGAACGAGGCATGGTTACGAAACAGAAGCAGAGGCAGATGCCAAAGCACAGTGCTCGTTCGTCTCAAACTAATCTCAGTGACCGGACGAGAATACACGGCATACAAGAGAGGGGCGCCAACGCTACCACGAGACCGCCATCGCTGTCGCCGCCGGCGCCACCACAGGACGGAATACAACAAGAGACCAGCAAAGGCGACACTTGATACGTACCGGGCTCTATAGAATGGATTCAACAGACGTATTTGTGTTGACTTTCAGAAAGCGTTAGACAGGCACGGACTACAAGCGTGGAAGGCCATGCCGGCCATTGTCCTATGATCTTTGGAAGTTTGCGATAATAAGTATAGAAAGACGAGCACGATAAACAGCGTACCAACCAATCAAGACCGACGCCAACAATGGATTAGGGCCTCAGCGATATATGTTCTTGCCCCCTGAGTTATTTACATACAGTGATTTGCTTTGTACAGTGGGGCAAGAACCTGCTTCGCCAAATACCGATGTCAAGCACACTACTTGGTCATTGAGGTATTGGACTAAGAGTTAATAAATTGTTTTCTGGCATCTAGATTGACGTTATGCGCAACAATCTCAATCCAATTCCTCTATTCTCAATTCTCTCAAGTGCAATTGCACATTCGAAAGAAAACAGATGAGACTGTATACAACCTTCATCTTTGACACTCAGCCAGTGATTCATGGTTTTTCTTTTTGTAGGGCTGGCATTTATCGATTTGCTCTCGTCGACAATATGTGCAGTTCGATTTGCGGAAGAATCGCCGACTATTGTCAGTTCAGTGACCGGAGGCGGTGGTCAAGGTATCGGAGCGCCTCCAATGTCTCTATAGAGATTCAGTGCTCAGATATCCCTCAACCTTCTTGCTCATCTACCATGAACAACAACGACAGCAAAGATACGCGGAACACATATTGATAGCTGCATGGCACATTTTGACCGAGCCTTAAAAGACTTCTCTGACCTCGATTATGGTAGGTAGGCTCGGTGCCAACTTGTCGAAAGTTGCTCATCTTTTTGTCGTCTCAACCGGTGTTGTAGTTAGTTCACAGTGTGGATCGTTCAAGATGTTACCCCAATTGACCTCATATTAACCCCACATAGTAAATATCTCCCACCACGAGCACACATGCTCCTTCCACAACGTTCATGTTACACAGTTCCACAGCGATACTGGCCAATTGGATATAATCGGCAAATGGCGTGATGTTAGACTCTGTGCCGTGGCAAAGAAGGAAGGAGAAAAAGGCTACTGTCGATGGTTCTAATGATGATAGCGCCTCGGTACAGCTTTCCTTTTACGAAACAATCGTATACTTCCTGTGTGGTTCCTGCAGAGGGACTGTCTATCAAAGACAACCTAATCGATAGAACGTAGAATAATATCGAGGTACACGACGTTTTCGCAGTTCTCACAGGACGTCATCTTTAATAGAGGAAACACCCACCCTATCTTCGCAGCCAGGGTTCCGCTCAGATCGTTCTATAAACCGTTTCAATTGTACGGAGCACTTGTTTTTACACCTCGTAGATTGTGCGACAATAGTATTTGATCGGAGTCCGTGCTGGCTACTTACATTAACGTCCCCTTTCTATTGACCCTGCTTGCAATACGTTAAATATAATACATTGGTTTTTGAATGCGCGCGAGGAACAATTCCGCGGCGAAACGTCACCCACTCTTTTCCCAATGTTTTGGTCTCTCGACAGAACATTCGCTTAGACCGTTTACTTGCTCATTTTCGAAGTCTTTGCACTGCCAATCACTGAAGTACGGGCGAGTCAAATTGCCTAAGCACACCGGTTTAGGACGACCAATCATTCGCAGCAGTAGAAAGACAACTGCACGAAATCTAGCCAGGTTATTTGACAGATGAAGAAATTCAAAGCTGCGAAAGGCACCAAACGACTAGCCAGTCAGAAGATCGATCAACAAAAGAGGCGTAACCCAGATGCATCAACACGCACACGCACACATATCCGACGCTTAAGTGTGCCACGTTCGTTGTGACAGAGGACTTCGAATCGGTCTGTAAATTCTCGAAAGGCGGATTCATCATCTTCTGAACTTCTTTTGACGAGGAGCAGAGTAAAAAGCCGGATCAAGACGTCACCGGACCGAACCGACGAGAATCATAGCAATTTAATAGGGGAAAAGTAATGCCGAGGGCTAACATGTTGAGTAACTGCCATTGACTAGTTAAATCACGGCGCTACTACACGGATGAACCTGACTTACGCTGTCCCGTGAACACGATTGGGCGCTTGTTATCGATTGCGCCTTCTGTTGCACTCAGAAACGCGCTAAAAGCGGTTAGATTGGAGCTTTCTCAAAGTTTAACTAATCATACAGAATGTGCAGTACGAACTCCTGAGAGAAGTGCTTCATCAGTTGTCTTTCGGCATCATGCATACATAGTATTTCGGTAATACAATTCTCACGCTAAAGTGTTTCGGGTGGCGAACCGTCATCTATCAGCAAAAGCCAATATTATTTGGAGCTTTTCAATAACGTAGCTTGGTATTGGCTATAGCATTATTATGCATTTCTTATATATCTTATAGCTTCATCCGTTAATAGTAGCAACACTACGAGATGTTTAGGAGGCTTTTTTGCTGTTGGTTTTTATCCTTAATTGAATTTAATAATTAATAATTAAATTAATTGAAGCATTGTTGTGTGGCCCAGATTGAATTACAGTCAGCTCGACAGTTACTGATTCCCATTGAAGTCCATTCAATTTGTCTCTAATTTTCAGCGTTATTTCAATAATCACGAGAAATAACTAAGTCAGTGTAGCAAATGTCGTTTGTTTTTGAAACAACAATAAAAGCTCCACGTTCGCAGAACCGTTGAAGGACAGTGTGTGTGTACCCTTTAGATATTTAGAAGCGAGTGCATATATATGTGTCCATGTATTTTATTTGTACAGGTGAACAAAACCCGGAGGAAGACGGCGTGTCGACGGTTACGAGATAGCAGTTCTCGAATTTGGTCAGCAGCGGACAGGGATGCGATCATCGGGCATATCTGTTTACCGCACAGGATCGCCCTCATCATTTTTCAGCAGAAGGATCCTAGTCCGAATGTCAGACCGACAGCGTTCACCCAATAGCCAACCGAGCCCAAGGCAGATACACAATCGTGGGCAGGGAATTACCTTTCCGCGTATTTGAATATGTAGAACAAAAAAGAACAACAACATCGACAGCCTACAATGTCATAAACGCCAGAGCCAGAGTTTTGCTCTAACTAAGCCTTTTAAAGATCCTTTTCATGCTGCACTCGGAACTTCTCGTGTGCTGCGACTTATGTGATAGTTGCCGTTACATAACGAGTATCATTTGGGCGAAAATTCAGCAAAGCCTACCTACAACACAGGCCGAAAGGCTTTTCGCAGTCCCGTAGGTGTTATCGTATGGCTGGCTATGTGTAGCGCCTTTCAGCAAAACCGTTGAAAACCGGCCGGTGTGTAAGTAGTTCCGGAAAATTGTTGGCATCGCTTCTCCTTCTAAGATTCATTTGCATTGGTTAACAGTCTGTGTTTAGTTTAGCACGGCTATGGTGCTTCTGTGGCATTTAGCCAATTCAGTTAGCCCTTTCCTCTCTGCACATTTTTGACTTCATTTTCGTCGTTGGTTTCAGCGACCACGAAATTGTGGTCCACAGCAACAGCTATTCTCTAGCATCAAGACCAATAGCGCCACCAAATTGCGTTCTTGATATCGACTGGTATTGTGGTGGCGACTGAACACGACCCAACTCCGACTGAGGAACGGCCAAGCAGTCCCCAGCAATCGTCGAAGCAAGCGCGGTAAACAGCGGACATCGACAAGTTGGCCAAACATCGTCACTGTCGAACACTACTCGCAGTGGGGCCACCAGCCGTCGCCTCGTCAGCGATTGCAGTCATAACGGGCAACAATGCCAGAGCAGTAGCAAACGTCCATAAGCATCACCCATTTATCTCTCTCTTTCCATATATATATATATATATATATTAGCGCAAAACGCGCACGCAATAGACTATTGGACAACGAATAAGCTGTCGTTTAATATCTCCTCTCTCACCCTATTTTTGCATCCAGCTCCTCAATCTCCTTCTTCTTTATTTCGCTGCGTTTTCCAGACGTTGCCAGCAACAACTGCAGAACCACGCGAGCGGCATCCATCGGTCGTGCAGCCACAACTACGACACATCGAGTCTTGCGGCAGGGTTGCGACC